>JAVTVY010002842.1:0-35412 GCA_036873755.1 Hanleya hanleyi | reverse complement strand
ATCCATATTCCCTCTTCATGCGGTAAATAAGTTGATATCGACTCTCGGTTAATCTCGACGTTGTGTCTGGTGATTGAACGAGAATGGATGCAGGTAGAACAAATACCTCTCAGGTGAAATCAACTGATATGGCGTTAATGTGTGATATATTGAGTTTTAATGTAACAGTGTTTGGGGATTTACCCCATAGATATCCTAATAGTGACAGATTTGTTTTCAGAGTTATGAATTTAAATGAGCAGTAATATTCCGTAGTCAATTCAGGATGTATACAGGCTGCGATATTAAGTGAATGTAGTTGGTCACGGGGAATATTACAGCAGGTGCAGATGCATGATTTTTGCTGATAAGACGTGTTTAATTAGAGTGCGAGATGTTGTTGAATAAATAGTCCCGGCATGGTTAGAAATGTACTGCCAAACTCGAGAAAATAGAGAGAGAGAGAGAGAAGAGAGAAAGGTTTAACGTCGCGTTCAGCAATATTTCAGCTATAGCGACGATCGAACAAAATTCTAAGTATTCGAACAAATATAAGTCAACAACCCAGCAATCCAACACAACACACCAAAAACATGTACATGCTGTAAACCTTTTACAACAAACCGTTTTCTTCTCACAATTTCAGTCATCTTCAGGGATAAATTATGATTTAATTATATTCCTACATTGTGAAACACCCTGCCAGAAAATACTGGCTCGGGTGAGAATCGAACTCACGACTTAGGGGATTCGATTCTCACCCGAGCCAGTATTTTCTGGCAGGGTGTTTCACAATGTAGGAATATAATTAAATCATAGTTTTCTTCTCAAATAACCTAAAATACTGCCTTCTTTTATACTCGACTAAAAGATTATCTAAAGTAGCTGCTTGATAAAATGAATCTCTTACATCTCGATCAGAATATGTTTCACTGTTTCACCCTCGGGCTGGTTCCTTTTTCAGTAAATGTTCTTGTGAGTTAATCGCATATGGCCGATTCTACATCGCCTGATCATGGCTTGATCATCGCCTGATCATGGCTTGATCGAAACTTTTCTGGCTGCTCAGATGTGGGAGTATATCCTCGAGGTTTTTGAGACTGCTGAAGTTTCATGCTTGCATCCATAGCATCCCAAAAAGATTGAAACAGCTTTCTCACTTAAGCACAGATATACTGTCGCTTGACAATTGACCACAGGTTTCATAAAATCTCCCTGTCTTATACTGTGAATTGTTCTCAAGGATTTTAAATGCTTTTATAAACCATGCATATTCGATGTTCGTTTTGAGCGCGTTTAGGATTTTAACACTTTCCTGAACGCGCAAAAGAGTCCTGAACTCTTTGGAGTTTAAAACGAGCATTGAACAGGATTTCAGAAAAGTTTTCAAATCCCGAGTCTGACATTTGTTCAGAAAAGTTTTCAAATCCTGATTTACAGTGTGCCCTAATATTAACTAAGGTATGATAATTCCATTGGGTAATTTCCAAATGACAACCTGAATGTTTGGCTTCAACCTATAATTCATTTAATAGTCGAGAATTTGCGAAAGAAGGAGTTTATGTTGTGTCCAATAAACCTAATCCATGACAAACAGTTAAACATTGGAATGTTGTTTCATGGATTTAGATTAATTCTAAAGGTGTTAGTTTCTGGATTTGTGTAAATTTTAAATACTGAGAGGGCAAGCATGAAACCCAACAATCAAGTAAAAATCTTATCATTAAAGTGTGTCAAATTCGGTCAGTCTAAATTATGCGTAATATGGAATAAGATTTTGTAAAATTCAGACTAAGCAAGATTACTATAAAAGTATAAGTAGGGGCGATATATTTTTAGCCGAATATTTGATAATTAATTGTAAACAACTTCCCAAATAAAGGATGTGTGATGTTTACATGCACAAAGTCCTTTATGTGTGACTGCAATAAAGCTGATATCCCCCCCTCCCCCCCAAGTTAAGGCCTGCAAAACCATATCTTTCTTGAAGAATACACACTGATGAAATTGCAGCCTGGGAAAAATTACGAAGGTCAGTTGCATAAAATTGAATTTTTGGTCCATCAAAATGTGCTCTCTGGCCTATTTTGGTATTTTTGGGTGAATTTTCTCCTGTAACAAAAATATGACGCCTCAAACCAAAATTTTATTTTCACAGTTTAATTTTGGATTGAGGTGTCATATTTTTGTCACAAGAGAAAATCCCCCCTATAAATGACTCAAAAATACAAAAAAAAAGACCAGTTCATTTCTATCCAGCTGACCATGGTAAACTTTCCCAAGCTGATATTTCAGTCTGTATTCATCAAGATAAATATGGTTTTGTAGTTTTCTAATTAAAAAACAATCAGAATTGTGTATTGACGTGATCTACCCAAAATAGTTGGGTCAAAACGACCCAAACTGTTTGGGTCAATATGGAATTTGACCCAAACTCTTTGGGGCGGTCACGTCTATACCAATACCAAAAAATATTTGGTCAACGATTTGACGTAATCCTTCTGACTGTGAAGAATCCGCCTTATTACCGTCACACACAAAACATGAATGTAAACGTCATCAAGCCTTTGTAAGTACAAGTGAAGAAAGCTGCAATCCAGTTTCCACGCCGGATAAAGTGACGTAAGCAAATGTACATACATGTATAACATAGCGGATATTTCAATTACCTTTTCTGACCGTTTTTTGGTGCATTGTGGTCTAGTTATCTCTGTTGCGCATGAGCAGTGACTCCAAAATCTGACATAAAAAGAACACAATTCACCATCAGACACAAGCTCTACCAGGCATCCATTACGTTCTGCTTCGCGCCTCTCCATGTAGCGCTGTAAGGGTCTCACGGACTTTACCGGAGTTGACCCAAGGTCATCTGTTGCCACAGTAAACGAACATGGCGACCGTCTCACTGGGCGAATTGATATCAGTCGCTACTCACCGATATATATTCCCGCAGCATATAGTTCTAGGGTATTTTGTCAAAAAGCTGCCTTCAAACTGTGTGAAACTGACGTTTTGAAATACATTGAATAACTGTTTAGTGTATTTCGAGATAAATATACATTTTGCGATCAGTAAAACAGTCAGATAGAACAGTCCTTGGTTTTTACAAGAATCCTGTAAAAAATGGCGAGACCCCTACAGGGGTAAATGCAGCGTAGCGCAAAGCACCCTGGTAGAGGATGCATCAGACAGTGGCCCGAATAAGTAATGGCGATATCCTCTATTGTGATAGGCCATGACGCGTATTCCTTCCTTTCTACACAGAAAAAAAAAAATCCTTAAAAATTTAAGGAATATTCCCCTACTATTACACCAGCGGAATATTCCTCAACACAACTATGGAATATTCCTTACCATGTTAAGGAATTTCCTTAACATGCTACGGAATATTCCTTATTGAATTTTAAGGAATATTCCGCTGGTGTAATAGTCGGGGGAATATTTCTTAAATTTTAAGGATTATTTTTTTCAGTGCATGTCTACCATCTTGGACTGGCTATGCTTACAAGAATACCATCAAGGAATGATTACATATCTGACCTGGGTTCGTCTGATATACTGACTAACTGCCGGGCTGAATGACAGACTGACTGACAGACGGCAGGCTACATCATATCCCAATCTTTGGAAATCAGTTTCAGGTCAATTACATCACTGTAACAGCAGAAACAATAAAAGAACGTTTATCAGCAATGCTCCGGTGATATAATATGGTATCTTTCTTGGGAAGAAAATGAACGTAATTTGGGGTTCTCTAATGGTTGGGAAATCTGTATGAGAAGAATTAAGCTCTCGTCTGAGAATATCCGATGGGTTGAACTGAAGGCGCCGAAAGAGGTCTATTTTGGCGTGTTTGTGAAAGCGATTATATCCAATTCTCTCCAATCAATCCCTTCACACAGCAGACGTTCCCCGAACAGTGCCCCTAAACCCTCTCTCCAACGGCTTATGTTAAACCCATTGATTTCTCAGATAGATGCCTCGAGTAGCGCAGTGTTCTTGTTTCGGCAGGGAAAACTATTTCGCTAAGCACCTTTCTTTTCGTTTTTAGTGTTGTGTGCAAATATTTTGATTTCAAAGCCAGACTATGTACACAAGTGTTAGTCATGCTTGAAGAAAGAGTACGTCTTTTTTCGTTGCTAGAAGTTCATTTCGACAAGCACCTTTCGCTCGCGATGGATCATTATGTGTCTGCCCTGGAATTGTTCAAAGGCTGGAAGGAGAAACTGCTCTTCTAATACCTATCACACCTGTGACTTGTCCGCCTCGACAACTCTTACATTTCATACAGGTCCCCTGTAAATTAGGCAAACATTCCCGGGCATGCTATATGTCTTTCTAATAATCAATTTAGTGAGATATGTGCTACCAAAACACACAGCTTTCCACACATGCTCAGTGCATGAAACCTTCCCGGCATATCTTACATAATAAGGCATAGACCAACTATAAGTGTACTTGTCATTTTGTCAGTGTTCTGTTTCTATGTCTGTCTTGGAACTGGTAGGATTGGGTCAGGTTTTGAACATCCATTGACCAACAGAGGGTCATTACAACGTTAAGGAACCAGGAATCACTGTGGGTCATTATAACGTTACTCGCGAGGATAGCTTAGTGGTTCTGTTTTCCAGTTCTTAATTGTGCCCAATTTGCTTTTATTAGAAACGTGTCAGTAATGATCAGATATACTAGTATGTATATATGTAAGGGATTAGCGTCTAGGAAAGGGCCACTTATATATATATATATATGTAAGGGATTAGCGTCTAGGAAAGGGCCACTTATATATATATATATGTAAGGGATTAGCGTCTAGGAAAGGGCCACTTTTCAGAATTTACGGAATTTGTCTTATAATATATATGGACTATGATTGTATTCATCAAATATACCACCTGGCAATGATTACAAATATTTCAATCAAGAGACGAGATAGTATTTACAGGTTATGTAGATCAATTAGCATCGCGCCCAGTAACATATATTGTCCTCTTTGTTTGTCCTACTGTAGATTTGAGTGAGTCGTTCTTTACGTTCAGTAACATATATTGTCCTCTTGGTTTGTCCTATTGTAGCTCTGAGTTAGTCGTTCTTACGTTCAGTAACATATATTGTCCTCTTGGTTTGTCTTATTGTAGATTTGAATGAGTCGTTCTTACATTCAGTAACATATATTGTCCTCTTGGTTTGGGGGCCCTCGGTGGCCGAGTGGTCTAAGGCGCTTCGCTGGTGACCGCTAGCCTCACACCGCTGAACCGGCACGGGTTCGAGCCCAGCTGGTCCACGTGTACTTGAAAGTTTGTCAAGTTGCCGAGAAGGGCGGTGGTTCTCTCCGGGTACTCCGGCTTCCTCCACCAACCAAACTGACTGTCACCATATGAGTGAAACAAACTTGAATGTGACATTAAGCCAAAATTCCCTCCCTCCTCCTCCTCCTGGTTTGTCTTATTGTAGCTCTGCGTGAGTCGTTACGTTCAGTAACATATATTGTCCTCTTGGTTTGTCCTATTGTAGCTCTGAGTTAGTCGTTCTTACGTTCAGTAACATGTATTGTCCTATTGTAGATGGGGCTCCCAGGGATTGCCCGGGGGTGTCGTTGTACACATTCCAGGTCATGATAAGAATAGGCCTCAGTCCCTCAGAGAGTTTGTCGTAAGAGGCGACTACCTGGGGCACCCGTGGGGTTCCCGGGTGTGAAGAGGAATAGGACTCCACACGTGGGGTCCCGGGTGTTAAAAGGAATAGGACCCTACCCGTGTGGTTTCCGGGTGTGAAAAGGAATAGGAACCAAACGTCGTGATATGACTGAAATAGTGTTGAAAGCGACGCTAAATCACTCACTCATTCTGAGCTGGTGGTTCTTACGTTCAGTAACGTGTATTGTCATCTTCTTGTAGCTCTGAGTGAGTCGTTCTTACTTTCAGTAACATATATTGTCCTCTTGGTTTGTCCTATTGTAGCTCTGAGTGAGTCGTTCTTACGTTCAGCATCGTTCAGAAAGAGTCGGACGAAGGCCTTATCCTCATTGATGAATGCCCCGTTCATGATCAAGAACCAGCAGCTTCGCACCAGTTGGGCCGGCTCCAGTGACGAGGTGTTTGAACAGCGCTCCACCCCTCCTAACAGTACCGGATCCTCCCCACAAGTCAGGAGGAAAGGATCTGTACGTACATCACTTTCATTGCCATCTTAGAATAATTCAATACATTTTTAGAATGCAAGGTTTTACCCTTGAGATAGTGCATGTATTTTCTATATCAAAATCCTAAGCCAAACAGCCAACTCATAGTTGATGCATGGTTGTAGTGCGAGAGAGAGAAAAAAAACCCTGTAGGGTAATAGTATTGCTTTCATCCTGCGGACAGTCGTAACATTCAGGGTTACTTGTTAATATATTGATGTTACAAGAAAAGCTGATTCATGAAGAATGGAAGACAACCATCTTCATACTATTCTCATACCAGTTATTTTGTTATACTTCGTCACGCCAGAGATCCACTCGTCCAATTATCATGAGCTGGCTCAATGTCTGAAGATATCACGCATGAGTCCATGACATTATCCCCCAACGACAGTTTCCCCAGCGACACTTTCCCCAGCGACATTTTCCCCCACGACAGTATCCCCTCACGAAATTTTCCCCAGGCGACATTTCTCCTACCCTAATATTACGTGCTGTAATAATTACGATCTGCCGACAGTCGCGGTCATTTCCCGTTTCGTAACTTAAGAAGATTATATGCCAATGAATGAAAAATGATCAAAAATTCCCGTTGCATAAAAGCGGCAAAAATGTTATATTATTGTTTGATCACTTCATGAAAACTGCCGATATTTTCCGATAGATTACTAGACATTCGAATTTGAATTGAAAATATTTAATTCATAACGATTTAGACAAAACTGAACTTTCAAACAATACTTTATCACAAAAAAAAATCTACTCCGAATTATTGATTATTCACTTTATAGGCACAGAATATGTATAGCATTGCCAGAATTTGACGAAATAACACGATAGTTCATTGGAATTCAAATTTGATGCTGTCGGTAGGCCTACATAAGACCGTACCAAGAAATAAATGACAGCCAGAAAACAGATCGTAATTATTACACCACGTAATATTAGGGTGGGGGAAAATGTCGTGTGGGGATAGTGTCGTGGGGGGAAATGTCGGTGGGGGATAATGTTGGTACCCCATCACGCATATGTATTGCTTGATCTGAAACATATTCGTTTTACTATTTCTTATGTCTGATTGCTGTGCAAATACAATGTCTGATTGCTGTGCAAATACAATGTCTGATTGCTGTGCAAATACAATGTCTGATTGCTGTGCAAATACAATGTCTGATTGCTGTGCAAATACAATGTCTGATTGCTGTGCAAATACAATGTCTGATTGCTGTGCAAATACAATGTCTGATTGCTGTGCAAATACAATGTCTGATTGCTGTGCAAATACAATGTCTGATTGCTGTGCAAATACAATGTCTGATTGCTGTGCAAATACAATGTCTGATTGCTGTGCAAATACAATGTCTGATTGCTGTGCAAATACAATGTCTGATTGCTGTGCAAATAAATGTCTGATTGCTGTGCAAATGTCTGATTGCTGTGCAAATACAATGTCTGATTGCTGTGCAAATACAATGTCTGATTGCTGTGCAAATACAATGTCTGATTGCTGTGCAAATACAATGTCTGATTGCTGTGCAAATACAATGTCTGATTGCTGTGCAAATACAATGTCTGATTGCTGTGCAAATACAATGTCTGATTGCTGTGCAAATACAATGCATGTTTAAATCAGAAGAGCATGTATTATGGAATACAACTTGTATATTCAAACCCAAACGACATTTCACGGAATGGCCTGTGTTTACAAGCGAGAGTGAGTAATAACCTATACGCTTAATGGGACATTAACCAAACACGTATAGTGAGTGGGACATAATAACCAAACACACATACAAAGTGGGACATATTAATCAAACACGCGTAGTGCGTGGGACATAATAACCAAACACGCTTAGTGCGTGAGAGATATTAAACGCGCGAGTGTGTGTGACATATTAACGAAACACGCGTAGTGCGTGGGACATATTAATCAAATACTCGTATTGCGTGGGACATAATAACCAAACACGCATATAAAGTGGGACATATTCATCAAACACGCGTAGTGCGTGGGACATAATAACCAAACACGCTTAGTGCGTGAGATATATTAAACGCGCGAGTGTGTGGGACATATTAACGAAACACGCGTAGTGCGTGGGACATATTAATCAAACACGCGTAGTGCGTGGGGACATAATAACCAAACACGCATATAAAGTGGGACATATTCATCAAACACGCGTAGTGCGTGGGACATAATAACCAAACACGCTTAGTGCGTGAGACATATTAAACACGCGAGTGTGTGGGACATAATAACCAAACACGCGTAGTGCGTGGGTCGTATTAACCAAACACGCATAATAAGTGGGAAGTTATAAGCATACACAAATAAGTTGGAGATATTTAGGAGGAAAAGTGGTCATGGTGAAGGAGAATCGGTAGAAACAAATATGATCAGCAAATAGTAGAAGTGTGGAGCCTCCCCATCGACCGAGTCGAGTATTGTCTTTCGTATTCACCATGTGTTTCTGTTAAATTCAAAAGAAATGTCTCGTGTCAGGTAAATACTGTTCATCATTGTGATTATTTGTATTTCAGTTACAAATGAGCAAGGACAGTCAGTTAATGCCGCCCCCTCTTGGTCAGGCCCGGAGAAAAAAGTCCAAGTCTGGCAGTCGCGACGTCAGTCCAGCGTAAGGCCAAAACAATACTTTATCTACACACTTATCGTTGTAGGCTCGTCTGACTTTTCACGCCCCTCCATTTAACCGTTTGACTGACTCCGTGTTTGCTTAGGGCACGTGAATTCTATTGTATACCTGGGTAGGTATCCAGACATCCTTTCCGCCCAATCAAGTCAGATCAGTTTAATTTTGCTCATTTCACGTGTTCGATGAATGTGGCGAGTGTCATACTGCCCATCTGATTATTGTTCTGTCCCGCCTCAGTCTGTTGGTCCTGTATGGTATAGTACTGCCCCGCCTCAGTCTCTGTTCGTCTCTGTATGGCGTCTACCTCTAAATCCACAACAATTTGGTGGTAAAACATTAGTACACGCCAACTAAAGTATTATCTTGTACAATGATCTTACCAACCGTTTTCCCTGATGTTGTTTGTCTTTTTGCATGCCATGTCAGTATGGCCGGACCAATAAGCACCTATAGTGTTGTCAGCCCCGCCGGCGGGCCCATCACTCTTCTTCCCCTCAGTTTTTTGTTTGTCTGTTGTTCGCCAACAAGGCCCCAATCATTGTGATCGATAACGATTACTGTTCAATACCAAACTTTGGGTCGTTATACTGCCAGTGATAATGTATACAGGCCGACTAGCGATGTCTATCTCTCAATTCCTAACATCAAACAGAAAGGCAAAGTGCTGGTCTTGTAAATTACATGTCGTTTCACACAAGCAGATGTTTATCTCTCTTTACCCCGTCGCCGGCCATCCTTCTTAGTGCGGTAGTGTCTGTGTGGTTCTGTCCTCGGGGCCTCCCTCTCCCCTACCCAGACACTGTTCGTAGTCTTGCAAAACGGGCGGTGAATTGCCAGAACACCCTATCTTAATAAGAAGACAATCCATTCTCTGTGATGATATTAGTTCTGTCTGGGTTATGCTTAGGTCTATTGTCAGCCCTGATGTATATTGGTGGTTAATCCACTGTACCTGTAGACCTCCCGTTACCCTGCTTCTTATTTCCATATCACTTGATCATTCCCTGTTTGAGCATTGTACTCCGTCTGGCTTCTCTAAATAACGACAGGTTTACCAGATATATCACTGATGTATTTTTTTCAGTACCGATGGAAAATTGGTGCTGAAACGTTTGTTAGTTTGGCCTATGTATTTGAGAAGCTCCAGGTTCGAAGGATACCATTAATACACAGGAAATACTGAATGATTCTATAGAGAACGGTCATCATCTTGACCACAGCTATAACAACTGTTTACTGCAATTGGGTTCCTGTATGTTTTAACAAAATCTTTTATTGTCAAGGTTATTCATTTCGAAGTTTGCTGGCATCATTACAATGTATTTTGATTATAGTGAAGGTTAAACAGTTTTCATCATCTTGACTTGCGTGACTTTGTATTTCCCTATTGACGCTTGATCCAACCTAATCCCGACAATATTGTACTTGCACTTCTCATTGAATTCCATCCTTCATTTTGGTAAGAATAACATATATTGGACAATCTGTTATTGTGCCTTCCTTAATCAAGTGTTCTTAATCGTTTTCAGGAGTCCCTCGTTTCCCCGGACAGGTTCAGATCCTAACCTTCGCTCTGAGACGTCCAAATCCACGTTCGTCTGACCCTTTGGTCATGGCATACACTGTTACATGTTCAACGTCTGGGATATTGTCTGCAATAGCTATGCAATATTTTTACGTATTTCCAAGGATTAACATATATTTTTGTACACACGTTATTTATGACTGGGCCGGTGGAAGAATCCTGCCCAGTATACATTAGTCTTTACAGCACACAAACTAGTATCATCTTTATTTATTGGCTGGCGATTATATCTTAAAACCAATAGGGAACTAATCAGCTAAAGGCACTTTAGTCTAAACTGACTCGACATCTCGTTCACGTAACAAATATGAGCTTATTTGAGTTGTACAAAGGACTAAAATGGCGATAATTAACCTAATTGTCTAACCATTGCTAACAGCTAACTGATTGAACATTGTCCACCAACAGGTACCGATCAACACATTGTAAGAACATTAACTGTCAATTGATTATATACCACACTACGGGCGTTAGTACGATAGGTGAGATAGATCAAGGATAGGTGAGATAGATCAAGGATAGGTGAGATAGATCAAGGATAGGTGTCAGGATAATGTGACTGGATCAGTGAAAAAAAAGGTTTAAATTGACGTTAAAATCTTACTCACTCACCGGAAGAGTTGATTCCATAACATAGGATAAAACACTAACAAATAACATAGGATAAAACACTAACAAATAACATAGGATAAAACACTAACAAATAACATAGGATAAAACACTAACAAATAACATAGGATAAAACACTAACAAATAACATAGGATAAAACACTAACAAATAACATAGGATAAAACACTAACAAATAACATAGGATAAAACACTAACAAATAACATAGGATAAAACACTAACAAATAACATAGGATAAAACACTAACAAATAACATAGGATAAAACACTAACAAATAACATAGGATAAAACACTAACAAATAACATAGGATAAAACACTAACAAATAACATAGGATAAAACACTAACAAATAACATAGGATAAAACACTAACAAATAACATAGGATAAAACACTAACAAATAACATAGGATAAAACACTAACAAATAACATAGGATAAAACACTAACAAATAACATAGGATAAAACACTAACAAATAACATAGGATAAAACACTAACAAATATGAAGTAAATAAAGAGTAAACACAAACATGTTCGCATATCAAAACATGATAATTATCAGTGGACATTACGTCATTTGTAGGGTGAAAAATGAACTTTGTTCTCGATACCAAGACGGAACCTGCATCATTTCTAAGTCCAGAGTTATGTTACTGTATATGGATTTTGATGATTCGTTAAAAGCGTATATAATTGCCGATGGTAATACAAAACTGATCTGTATAATATTGTCTATTTAAGGAGTCGATTATCTTATTGTTGATATATACGGTAACAATGGAGATTCTGTATATTTATAATAAAATTTGTGACTAGCTCGCAAAAAGAAAGGGTTGTAAATTTATTCTTACATTTCGGTATGCAGGATATCCCCCAGACAATATACAGGATATACAGGCTCCTTCCAGAATGTATACAGCGTATCTCTCCTCCACTCTTTGAATTTGTGTATACAGGATATGCCCACAGATGGATATACAGGCTCCTTCCAGAATGTATACAGCGTATCTCTCCCTCCCCCTCCCCCCCCCCCGTTGTGGTATACAGGATATGCCCCCAGATGGTACAGAGGGTATCACCCTCAGATGGTATACAGAATATACCCACAGAGAATATACAAGGTATCCCCACAGAGGATATACAGGGGTATATAAGGGTATCCCACAGAGGATATACAGAGTATCCCGCAGAGGATATAAGGGTATCCCACAGAGGATATAAGGGTATCCCTCTGAGGATATACAGGGTATTCCACAGAGGATATAAGGGTATCCCACAGAGGATATACAGGATATCCCCCAGACGATATACAGGCTCCTCTCAGGTTGTATATAGAGTATCTCTTCTCCCTTCCCCCATTATGGTATACAGGGTATCGCCCAGATGGTATAGAGGGTATCACCCTCAGATGGTATACAGGTTATCCCCACAGAGGATATACAGGATATCCCCACAGAGAACATACAGGGTATCCCCACAGAGGATATACAGGGTATCCCCACAGAGGATATACAGGGTATCCCCACAGAGTACATACAGGGTATCACACAGAGGATATACAGGGTATCACACAGAGGATATACAGGGTATCTCCGCAGAGGATATACAGGGTATCCTCACAGAGAACATACAGGGTATCCCCACAGGATATCCCACAGAGGATATACAGGGTATCCTCTCAGAGGACATACAGGGTATCCCCACAGGATATACAGGGTATCTGACAGAGGATATACAGGGTATCACACAGAGGATATACAGGGTATCCCCACAGAAGATATACAGGGTATCCCCACAGGATATACAGGGTATCCCACAGAGGATATACAGGGTATCACACAGAGGATATACAGGGTATCCCCACAGGATATACAGGGTATCTGACAGAGGATATACAGGGTATCACACAGAGGATATACAGGGTATCCCCACAGAGGATATACAGGGTATCCCCACAGGATATACAGGGTATCCCACAGAGGATATACAGGGTATCACACAGAGGATATATACGGTATCCCCACAGAGGATATACACGGTATCGCCACAGAGGATATACAGGGTATCACACAGAGGATATACAGGGTATCCCCACAGAGGATATACAGGGTATCCCCACAGGATATACAGGGTATCTCCACAGAGAACGTACAGGGTATCCCACAGAGGATATACAGGGTATCTCACAGATGATATACACGGTATCCCCACAGAGGATATACACGGTATCCCCACAGAGGATATACAGGGTATCCCACAGAGAACATACAGGGTATCGCCACAGAGGATATACAGGGTATCCCCACAGAGGATATACAGGGTATCCCCACAGGGAATATGCAGGGTATCTCCACAGAGAACACACAGGGAATGAGAGGGTTCTCCAAAGAGAACATACAGGATATACAGGGTCTCCCCACAGAGGATATACAGGGTATCACCATTGAGGATATACAGGATATCCCAACAGAGGATATACAGGGTATCCCCATGCACAGAGGACAGGGTATCCCCATTGAGGATATACAGGATAGGATATACAGTATATCCCAACAGAGGATATACATGGTATCCCTATTGTGGATATACAGGGTATCCCCACAGAGGATATACAGGATAGGATATACAGCGTATCCCAACAGAGGATATACATGGTATCCCCACAGAGGATATACATGGTATCCCCACAGAAGATATACGGGGTATCCCTATTGTGGATATACAGGGTATCCCCACAGAGGATATACAGGATAGGATATACAGCGTATCCCAACAGAGGATATACATGGTATCCCCAGAGAGGATTTGAAGGTTTTACAAGATATCCGCACATTGGTTGTATAGGGTATCTCCCAGATGAAGTCGACATTTGAAGTATTTTGTGAAAAGGTATATTTTCACCATGGGGACTAACCTGTATGTACAGCTAAATCTACAGCGTCTAATAGCTTCATCCGCCATTCCATGTTATTCATTTCTTTAACGGGTGTTTTTGGGAGGAAATGTTTCGTAAATATCACTTCTAGAAAAGCTGTCTACACCTGCATGTAGAATTTGTTTGTCAAACTATTTGGTGTTGCAATAACCATTCCTCAATACTGTCTGAGCTGAGACGAGATAATACATTATTCTATGGTCTCTTTGCTGGGCTACAAAAGAAATATACAACAGAAGGCCTCAAATAACAATTGTCTCCAATTGTAACTTAACATTACGAGTGATTGAATGTATAAAGGCGAGTGTTTACTGTAAAAAGTCAACTTAGGCCGATTGTCTGCTCTCTTTACCTCAGCAGGACGGCAGGTTCTCCACCTCCTGAGATTGTGATCAGCTGACGGAGACAGAAGCAAGAATCGAGTTAAACGGACAGTTAAATAGTTAAATACTGGCGTGCCACCGCCAGGATAATTATACCCTTCATAGGAGGCTTCGTTTTGCTGAGTAAATCGTGGGGTTTGCAACCTGCCACTTATCGAATCATCCTATCACTGGGGAGATATGAGTTCACTATTGTCCACTTTTGTTAACGGCTTCAATTTCAAGTTGTTCTCAACGAAAGAGGCGTAAAACGAATTGTAGGCAAACAGTCAGTTATAATAGATTGGGAGGGGACCATGTATACAATAGGAACTGGTGGCTTAAACAGACAAACAGCAGGCGATGTGAAATAAGAGATATGATATATAAATTATGACATTAACAACGCGTGGCTCACTTGCTTGGCTACACGCGGCGAATGGAGTCGGCTTTCTCCGGGTACACGAGAGAAAACTTGACTCGGCATCTGTTCTATTAATTGTCGATTACGTTCGTCAGTATTACGTTATCGAGACGCTATACGCCATGGAACTTCCAAAAAGTGAGGCTACGTAAAGGAGTTAATTTTGCTTTCCGTAATCCTGAAGATCGACCAGAATCAGAACGAGCCAGAACTTTAGGCCTTTCTTTTGTAACAAATAGTTCGTATCAGCTTCTTATGGTACCTACCAACTCAACGCCCCGCTATGGTACTCCCTACTCAACGCCCCGCTATGGTACTCCCTACACAACGCCCAGCATTATCCCTGAAACTACAACAAATTAAGAGTCGACAAGACACTCCGTGACTAGCGAAGTCTATCGTATTGGGGTTATTTCAATTAAGCATATCGGTGTGAATGTGAAGTTTCGTTTGAGGAAACAAAAGTATTCCCTAATTCATTGTTATGTGTTGACGCAAATAAACATTCGGAAAATATGACAGAAAAATGGACAGAGCTCATCGATTTTTCGAAAAGGGCGTCAATGTGATGTCACAGTCTGGCGTGATGGTCCACTTGCTTTTGTTTTTAAAATTTCAAAATTTCTGGTAGAGCTTGGTCCCAGGTTTCAGCTTTTGGCCCAAGGGGTAAGAAAATATTGAGCCCCCCCCCCCCCCCCCACCCCGGCTGTAGTACACCCCTAATCGTATAAACAGAAATAAATACAAACCTATATCCCAAATAGCAATTTGGGGTATAGCTTAAATTCGCCATATTGAGTCATAGCTATACCCGCGTCACCACTCGAGTCTTAGCTACCCTCGTCCATGAACACTTATAATCACTTTTAGCTACTCTTGGACACTTAGCATCACTGGAGCCCTAAATGCCCTCGTTCTCAGACATTTAGCACCACTCGAGTCTTAGCTATCCTCGTTCATGAAAACTTAGGATCACTGGAGTCATAGCTACCCTTGTCCATGGACACTTAGAATCACTTGGGTCATAGCTACCCTCGTCCATGAACACTTATAATCACTTTTAGCTACTCTTGGACACTTAGCATCACTGGAGCCCTAAATGCCCTCGTTCTCAGACATTTAGCACCACTCGAGTCTTAGCTATCCTCGTTCATGAAAACTTAGGATCACTGGAGTCATAGCTACCCTTGTCCATGGACACTTAGAATCACTTGGGTCATAGCTACTCTCGCCCATGAACACTTAGAATCACTTATAGCTACCTTCGTCCTTGGACACCTAGCATCACTGGAGTCCTAGCTAATCGTGGACACCTAGCATCACTTGAGTCCTAGCTACTCTTGCACATCTAGCATCACTGGAGCCATAGCTACTCTTGGACACCTAGCATCACTGGAGTCCTATAGCTACTCTTGGACACCTAGCATCACTGGAGTCGCAGCGAATCGTGGACATAGAGCATCACTGGAGTCATAGCTACTCTAGGGCACCTAGCACCACTGGAGTCATAGCTACTCTTGGACATCTAGCATCACTGGAATCCTAGCTAATCGTGGACATTTAGCATCACTGGAGTCATAGCTAATCGCGGACATTTACCATCACTGGATTCATAGCTAATCGCGGACATTTAGCATCACTGGAGTCATAGCTACTCTTGGACATCTAGCATCACTGGAATCCTAGCTAATCGTGGACATTTAGCATCACTGGAGTCATAGCTAATCGCGGACATTTAGCATCACTGGAGTCCTAGCTAATCGTGGACATCTAGCATCACTGGATTACAAGCGTCTGGTCCGTCATTCATAATTCAGCCGTCGTCCATTAGAGAATATCCGCGTCCATAATCCAAAGACCTATTCCATATTCCATATAACAGTATTAGCACCAAATTCAAAAAGACAATCATAGTATACATAAACATAGGCTTGTTTCCTGCAAGAGAGAAGCGGTCAACAGTTTTCAATGATGCCGGCAAGACATCATGATGTTCCAAAAATATCAAATCCGTATCGCTGATCAGTATTCTTAATCCATAATATTCGTTGTAAAGTAGTCATCTAAAGAATGATGTATCTCAGTCACGCTTTGATTGTGACTGTTCATATGAGTAGCATGAGGATCTTGAAGTGCATGGGTTCATACGGCCCCTAGCTACTCTTTGACACCTAGCATCACTGGAGTCCTAGCTACTCTTGAACATCTAACATCACTGGAGTCATAATCGTGGACACCTAGCATCACTGGAGTCATAGCTAATCGTGGACACCTAGCATCACTGGAATCATAGCTACTCTTGGACATCTAGCATCACTGGAGTCATAGCTAATCGTGGAAATCTAGCCTCACTGGAGTCATAGCTACTCTTTGACACCTAGCATCACTGGAGTCATAGCTACTCTTGGACATCTAACATCACTGGAGTCCTAGCTAATCGTGGAAATCTAGCCTCCCTGGAGTCATAGCTATTCTTTGACACCTAGCATCACTGGAGTCCTAGCTACTCTTGGACATCTAACATCACTGGAGTCATAGCTAATCGTGGACACCTAGCATCACTGGAATCATAGCTACTCTTGGACATCTAGCATCACTGGAATCCTAGCTAATCGTGGAAATCTAGCCTCACTGGAGTCATAGCTACTCTTTGACACCTAGCATCACTGGAGTCATAGCTACTCTTGGAGACCTAACATCACTGGAGTCCTAGCTAATCGTGGACATCTAGCGTCACTGGAGTCATAGGTACTCTTTGACACCTAGCATCACTGGAGTCATAGCTAGTATTGGGATATTTTGCACCACTAGAGCCATAGCTACCCTCGTCCTTGGACGCTTAGCATCACTTGAGTTATGGCTACCCTCGTCCTTGAACACTTGGCATCACTCGAGTCCTGGCTACCCTCGTCCTTGGACACTTCGCATCACTTGAGTTATGGCTACCCTCGTCCTTGAACACTTGGCATCACTCGAGTCCTGGCTACCCTCGTCCTTGGACACTTCGCATCACTTGAGTTATGGCTACCCTCGTCCTTGAACACTTGGCATCACTCGAGTCCTGGCTGCCCTCGTCCTTGAACACTTGGCATCACTCGAGCCCTGGCTACCCTCGTCCATGGACACTTGGCATCACTCGAGTCCTGGCTACCCTCGTCCTTGGACACTTCGCATCACTTGAGTTATGGCTACCCTCGTCCTTGAACACTTGGCATCACTCGAGTCCTGGCTACCCTCGTCCTTGGACACTTCGCATCACTTGAGTTATGGCTACCCTCGTCCTTGGACACTTGGCATCACTTGAGTTATGGCTACCCTCGTCCTTGGACACTTGACATCACTTGAGTTATGGCTACCCTCGTCCTTGAACACTTGGCATCACTTGAGTTATGGCTACCCTCGTCCTTGGACACTTCGCATCACTTGAGTTATGGCTACCCTCGTCCTTGAACACTTGGCATCACTTGAGTTATGGCTACCCTCGTCCTTGGACACTTCGCATCACTTGAGTTATGGCTACCCTCGTCCTTGGACACTTGGCATCACTTGAGTTATGGCTACCCTCGTCCTTGGACACTTAGCATCACTTGACCCTTGGGAACTTGACATCACTCGAGTCTTAGCAACCCACGACCAGTTTTCTGAATCTTGTTTATTTGAGATACAGGCAAAAATGGCAACGGATATAATGGCAATGTTGTATTTTGATCTATCCCAATATATACCTGAGATATTATTTAATACATGCTGCAAATACTGTCATGTTAACCACCAACCGTATCTACTGATGAACAGTTCACTAATGAACAATAAAACATATGTACTTCATTTTCAGGTCAAGTTTTTGTTAAACTTAATATTTTCTCCTTATTTTTGGAGATATTAAACCATTAGAATATGAATATGCACCATATGGCGTGATTTCAATAAGCTTGGAAGTGTTTATTTATACGTGATCTTGGGAAGGAATAGAGGCGAGGGAAGATTCCTCAGCCATGACGTTCTGGGAGGTGATTTATAATAGACTAGTTTATTGTTCTGGAAGGTGATTTATAATAGACTAGTTTATTGTTCTGGAAGGTGATTTATAATAGACTAGTTTATTGTTCTGGAAGGTGATTTATAATAGACTAGTTTATTGTTCTGGAAGGTGATTTATAATAGACTAGTTTATTGTTCTGGAAGGTGATTTATAATAGACTAGTTTATTGTTCTGGAAGGTGATTTAAAATAGACTATTGTTCTGGAAGATGATTTATAATAGACTAGTTTATTGTTCTGGAAGGTGATTTATAATAGACTAGTTTATTGTTCTGGAAGGTGATTTATAATAGACTAGTTTATTGTTCTGGAAGGTGATTTATAATAGACTAGTTTATTGTTCTGGAAGGTGATTTATAATAGACTAGTTTATTGTTCTGGAAGGTGATTTAAAATAGACTATTGTTCTGGAAGATGATTTATAATAGACTAGTTTATTGTTCTGGAAGGTGATTTATAATAGACTAGTTTATTGTTCTGGAAGGTGATTTATAATAGACTAGTTTATTGTTCTGGAAGGTGATTTATAATAGACCAGAGTAGAATAGTATATTCTCAGAGGCTTGCACAATAGGACCAGGAGGTCAACCGAAGTACCAGTTCTGTCATTTACTTGATTGACTGGACCAAAATTGACCAGCAGGAAATCATTCTGATTGGACAGTGGTGTTGTACAATTCCACATGGAATCACATGTATAAATATATAGACCAGTCGGTCGGTCGGTCGGTTTAAAACCTCAATCGGGGTGGTATACCTTAGTTGGAGATTATATAGTGGTATCGAGCATTAAGCTATACCCCAAATGGCTATACTCATTTGGAATATAGTTTTGTATTCATTTTGGTTATACGATTAGGGGTGTACTGTAGCCGGGGAGGGGTGTTCAATATTTTCTTACTCCTTGGGCTAGGGAGCTGAAACTTCTCTCCAATAACAATCCCTCCGATCACGAAATCCTTGAATCACTTGAGTCCTAGCTACCCTCGTCCTTGGACATTTGGCATCACTTGATCATGGCTACCCTCGTCCTTGGACATTTGGCATCACTTGATCATGGCTACCCTCGTCCTCGAATACTTAGCATCACTTGAGTCCTGGCTACCTTCGTCCAACACCGCACCACGTTGACATATCTGACGGTGAGACCGACCATGACTGAGAACCAATACTACGTGGTAAGGTTCCGAGTTATCTGAACGGTATTCTAAATTTTAAATTTACTTCTTTTGCCTAAAGTCGAAGTAATAATCAGAGACCCAATTTTATTACAAAATTCTAAACTTTTGTAGTTTATTTGATGGATAAAGAAACAAAAATATCCTGGTTGAATCCATGTTCACATTGGTTAACAAGATCTGACTGAAGTCATGTGATAGTGGGACTAAGTGATGCTATTTGCTTACGACGATGGAAGTCATTCCATATGGATTGCAAGGATATAAACTACTCATTAACGTCTCTCAAATTTGAATGAGGAAATGTAACTACAAGAGTTTGATTGTAAGTCTTGTTACTGGGTGACTCAGATCTACCATTTGTCCAAAGCACATGTTGGGGGAATGTTGACGTCAGATTGTGTAGAATCGACCATGCAGGTGCGCTCTGTCTCGCTAATGATCTCGTACATTATACGGTCATCAACTGTTTTGTCAAGTTTATTCCATTGGGCTTGGAAGAGAGGCTTGCGGTAAAACGGACCCGGAGATTAGTTTAATAGCATAAACAATTCTAACGAGATTGACTAGTCCAAATATTGTAACAGATGTAGAGGCTAAATAAACGGAATAATTGGAGTTCGCAAACTGACAGTTAAATGAAATACTGAGCAATGCTGCTAATTGAGGATGAACGAAAACCGGTTAACAGATGAGTGACAACGAATCGTGTTGGGCAGTATCAATACAGGCTTAGTTATTGTTAGCTCTTGACGGACTCGGGGTTAGGGTTAGCCCTTGGCAGGCTTCTGGTTAGGGTTAGCCCTGGCAGGGTTAGTTAGAATTAGGGTTAGCTCTTGACATACTTATTAGGGTTAGCCCTTGTCAGGCTCAGTTAGGGCGAGGGTTAGTCCTTGACGAGCGTAGTTAATAGGCTTGTGAGGGCTAGCTCTGGACGGGCGTAGTTAGGCTTGTGAGGGTTAGTCCTTGACGAGCGTAGTTTTTGCTTGTGAGGGCTAGCACTGGACGGGTTTACTTTTCCTCGGACAATGCTTAGTTTTTATAACTGATACAGGACCGTTCGTTTCTCTGTTCAGATATTTTAATAATTATAATGATGATACATTGCAAATGAATGACATGTTCGCTGATGGTTGAAAAGGCGGAGTAGTTCAGCTATATATTTCTGTTTTATTCAGCAGGCGAGACACGAAACTGTTGTTATCAGCACACGATATAACACCAATAATTACTGACAAGTACGGCGCCTTTATTGTAATTTCTCTGGCTTCTAACATGATAGTAGACATCCCCTGACAAAATACAAACATTTTCAGTTGTGTATTCCCCGTCATTTCCTATTTACACACCCCTCTCGTTTGTGCTAGCCAATTAAGTCATCTTAGAAGTTGTCATTCTTTGTACTGTACCAGCAGTAAACACGTCTGCGGGAGCAGTCTTCTATCTATCTATCATTCCGTAATAATATCACTACTCCATCAATCAAGTGGTGTCGGTGAGAAGGCGGGTCTATTTCATTGTTGTCCGCTGGCTGTCGCTTCTATTTTTCATTTCACGGCCAGGCACACAAGTTATCAGCGAAAGTGAAAAGAAAAAGAAGTATATCAATGTATATCTATGCAGGTCTTTTAACGTGTATTTCTTGTCTGCAGATAACAAGCTGATAGGAGTGCACGGCATTGTCAGATGACTAACTTCTTTGTATTGGTCATAGAACCATGATCCCATCTCCCCTAGGGTTCACCGACCGTCTTACCCTTGCAATATGTTCATGAACGTCCCAAGCCTAGCCCGCGGTAGGCCTGGCGCCGGCCGCCCGGACAAGGTTCGTTCAGAGCCGCGATATAAGATGTAATCTATCACCTGACGAGTGCTTTATCGGGTCTTCGGGGTAAGAGGGATCGAACCACAGTGGTCATCAAAGGCCTTCATTGTAACATATGATAATTTTGAGACGAAGGACAAGTCATGAACAGTTATAAGGTGTAGACATTGCCTTCTCCCTGTCCCATTATTGGGCTAATCTGTCCACGAGGAACGATCTGTATTCTGGGACGGAGACCACAGCTTCAGGCATTTCCCCCCACGCTTACTCGATACCTAATATCACAGTGTCCACTATTTTTTAGACAATTGCGAACTTGTTTTCACTGACTGCAGTCATTTTCTCAAGTAACAATACATACTTCCCTTGCGTAACTTGAATATTGGGTCTGCCCCAGAACACCTATGTAGTTGAGCTCTGTGTAACGGGCTTGCTGTAATTTCTCGAGAAAAGCTGTTGCCAAAAGCATTTATGATTGACCGTATAGTTGCTGTCTAACTAGCGCAAATCTCCGTCCGAAGTTACACTTTCTGACCGGGCCTGTCCTGTTAGATTTACCTCGGATATCTTTCAGTGACGACAGAGAAACTTGCATATGTTATAGTATATAAATGTATAATGTACCCGGCCCTCCCTTTTTGAATACATCCTCGGTTTTAAGTCACTTTCGTCGACTCAAACTTGCGACTAAAATAGTTCCCGGTCCCCAATGAGCGTTGATGCCCTTTTTAAAAATTTCTATTCCATTTACATCCGCAGCAAGTTTCACGACCTTTCGACCGAAACTGTGGCCTCCAAGGCCAGACAGAATACTGCCCTCTGCTATGCGCGTTAAATACCCGTTTTAACTTCCCATGCATCATCCATCCTTTCTGGGATCCTCCTAAGCACATTTCTACAACATAGCCAACTGTTTTGTTATGTAGTTAGGTTAGTTCATGTGGGTGCGTCTGTTTTGTTTTAATATAACTACATTTTGGGTTATATGTGGCGTGTTGCCAGTGAATATAGATGAATACAGTTTTTGAGTTATATGTCAAGTAACGGAAGTTTATAAGGTAATGACTAAGTACATGTACATTCTATGTTCTCGACCCCATCTGGGCGTTAAATACCCTTTTTAGTTTTTTAAAGTCACTTTCGCCAATCTCATAGCTGTCCTGATAAAGTTAAACGACCTCTTCATCGAAATAAGAATCCGGTCCGCAAAAGCGTCTTTTTTTCATGGTAACCGCAATATACTGTACTGCACGGTCCAGCGTACAGACAAACAAACAGAGGCGGTTACTTAATTATAGTTAGATATTGTAATGAAGGTTTTTCGGGGATGGAGTTAACTGATATCACCGATTGTTGCCTGCCAGTCGCTGATATCTGGCAACAACATGGTTTGAGAGGCTGCTCGGGGCAGACCCAACATTCAATATATATCAAAATTATTAAATATGTTGGATCTGCATGTCAGAGTTGAGGAATGACCCTTCACGGACGATAATATAGACCTATAGCCATGTCAGAGTTGAGGAATGACCCTTCACGGACGATAATATAGACCTATAGCCATGTCAGAGTTGAGGAATGACCCTTCACGGACGATAATATAGACCTATAGCCATGTCAGAGTTGAGGAATGGCCCTTCACGGACGATAATATAGACCTATAGCCATGTCAGAGTTGAGGAATGGCCCTTCACGGACGATAATATAGACCTATAGCCATGTCAGAGTTGAGGAATGACCCTTCACGGACGATAATATAGACCTATAGCCATGTCAGAGTTGAGGAATGACCCTTCACGGACGATAATATAGACCTATAGCCATGTCAGAGTTGAGGAATGACCCTTCACGGACGATAATATAGACCTATAGCCATGTCAGAGTTGAGGAATGACCCTTCACGGACGATAATATAGACCTATAGCCATGTCAGAGTTGAGGAATGGCCCTTCACGGACGATAATATAGACCTATAGCCATGTCAGAGTTGAGGAATGACCCTTCACGGACGATAATATAGACCTATAGCCATGTCAGAGTTGAGGAATGACCCTTCACGGACGATAATATAGACCTATAGCCATGTCAGAGTTGAGGAATGACCCTTCACGGACGATAATATAGACCTATAGCCACATAGCGGCTCGTTAAGTTAACAGTCAGTTGTCAGCATCAGATATGGGTAGGATTAGAAAAGGGCAAACCTCTGAACAAAATGGATGATCACTTTGATGTATATACGTACATTTGATCACGAGTATTCTGATGCATATAGGATGGATTTGATATTATATATACGCGAGGGTTCGTGCTTGTATTTGATATGTGTACGCGCACCCACGGGCTGTGAGTAGGCGTGCGCATATCACCCCCCCCCCCCCCACACACACACAGGTGATCGATACTCGTTGATAATACTATTGATACTCGTTACTACTGCGAAGGTGGGTGTCCATCCATTTTATTTAGCTATCTATATGCTGATACAGAGGAATGGTAATAATTGAGGAATGTATTCCTTGTTCGTTATTGCCCCGTTCTCTGTCTGGCATGTTTCTCTCTTATCTCCGGCTGTTTACAACAACATGTACATAAGACGAGAATACAACATGTTGAATCATCTATAAATATACCCTAGAAAATCTCAGTAAATTTCAAACGCCTCCCAGTTGTTTGCCTTCCGACTTGATGCTGTGCAGCGAACGTGCATATGTAAAGTTGGAGCATGTTAGAATCGTGTTTTGTCGAGTGCTCTCACTTCAAATAAAGACGTCAAGCCGGCGATTCCAATCTTAAAATACCTTTCTGAAGAAAACACGGGTTTGTAGTGAGCTATGCTACAGTTTGGTGGAAGGTAGGGGGGGAGGGGGGAACTGGCCCAAATACTATGACACAAATCTACATGGGCGCACATAGTTCCACGAGCGCTCCCGACAGACAATGTCTTACACGGGTAAACAGAGCAAGAGGGCACTCAGACAAAAAGGCCAACTAACACGGGGGTTAAAAGATGTTAAAACAAACGAAACCGTGCCATGGTAAACTGAAAACTGTGTCTTCAGCTGCCGTGATAAGTGAAGTTACAACTAGAAGGAATTTTTCGCCTATGAGGACGCATGCTGTTTTAGTTTGCCCAAACATATCTCTCTAATGAACACGTTCACCGAGGCGTTTGTCTTGCCATGTCCTACTTTTCATTTGCTGTTCCTCATATCTCCCTTCTTCAAATTCCAGTCGAGGAATAATTTGGATTGTTTTCATGCTTCACTTTCAGTGCATGATGTGATGTTAGACCTTCAACAATACGTTTCTCATGTTTAATTATATTGCTCATGCATTTGATGAAACGCACTTGATGTTTTCTTTCGGGAAATTTGGGAAAACAGATTGTGATTTGTAATTTTGTTAAATTATTTCCGGTTTCATTTCGTCACTTTATCTACATGTGTATCTATTTCATTACGAAGTGACCGGTATGACTTGCACATATACTTGTATATTACATTTACCGATTTCAGAAAACTCCATGCCATATTGTCATTTCTATATTATAAATCCAGCTGCGCACATTGCAACACAAAAGAGAAAGGGTTAAGAGCAACTGTACAGATTATGGATCATGGGTTCGATTATAGGGATCATGGGTTCGATTATAGGGATTATGGGTTCGATTCTCGCTGAAGGCAAAATTATTCTTTCTCGAGAAAGAACATGTCAGCTTTACCCGGGAAAAACCCCTCTTGACAGCTTTCCTAGATTTGTGCTATACGAATGACGTATTCAAGCAATAAAGGCCGGTCTTCCCCAGTTCTATTATTATATAGAGTTGATTGTGCCATGCGCTCGTTACGAACAGGTCCTCCATGTAAGGCTGAGTTAATTATAAAATGAAAGCGATGCAGGTAAGGCAATAGCATGAAGAGCACTCAGAAGACAACACTTTGTATGGTCTTTTTACTTCTTGGGGCAACCCAAACCACATTATTTGGTTCATTACAGCACGAATATCTTCAATAAATAATCACATGAATGAGAAGCATCTATTGCGAAACAGTAAGTGAACAAAAGATTGTAATGTATATTCAGCACCATGTCTGTATTTTTTACAACATTAAACAAACAGTAATCTGTATTACTGGTTTGGCCTAACCGGGAGTTTTTTGCCACAACATTCACACTTCAAATTATTGAATGGCACACTTCTGTTCATATTTGCCATTGCTATGTTACTTTACTTCTATATACGCACATCCATGAATTAAATATCGTACGCATTGATGACAAAAATAATTAGGCCTGTCTGTTTCGGGTGATACGTTGTACAGAACAGCTTTGGGGATTTTCTACTTACAAAATATTAATTGTAAAATATTTTTTTTTATTATTTTACTCTAGAAATATTTCTTCATGAGTCATTCAGCTATGGATAAAAAATAAAATACAAAAAAAATAAATTTACAAAATTGGGATTCGAACTCAAAATTGACAGCATTGCTCATTCACAACCTAACGCTCTAACCACACGTTCAAGAAGCTATGCAACACCAAACACTACTACAATGCCAATATAACGCCTTCTTCCAAGTGAACAGAGAAAACAAAACTTATTTTAAATTTCATGAAAATATGACACCTTCAACCAGAATGATATTTCAATATATGTTTGTGGTATATTTGATAAAATTGAGAACATGTAATTAGGTTTTGGTTAGAGGTGTCATATTTTGAATATAAAGGGAATTCCCTCTGAAAATGTATCCAGAAAATATAAAAACGACCAAGCGCCCATTTTCCAACGTTCATCGACGCCGTTTTACGTCACCATTGGCTGTGAGAGTTTTCAGTGTAAAATTTCGGTATTTTATATGTATGAAACACAACTTTTCATGCTGATATGGAGAAATATTTTTTTCGCTTTACAAACGTGACAGCAAGAGGGTTTTTTCCCGGGTAAAGCTGACACGTCCTTTATTTCCGATTTCAGAGCGATTTTCAGCGCTTCACTTTTCACGAACTCGAAACGATGGTTCTCTGTAAAGAGTTTTCCAGTGGCGTTAATGTGCACACCCACTCATCCGTTGAAATCTTCCACGAATCTTCTGTCGATGTTCTGATACAATATTTACGGTTCTCGTCTGCCCCATATCGTTGTGATGAAAACCTCTGTCCGTAAATATTCAACCAGTCATCAATCTGTCAGCCTTCCTATAGCCTTGTCCTTATTATCACTTGACAGCTATGTCTAAAAGAAAATTAACACAAATTTGACATTTAAATGCTTCAACGAGCATGATGTCTCAATTCCCGCAAATTCTGCCCTGTTATAGATTAGCGTTACCTCAAAGATAAATGTTTATTTGCTTCCCAAATGCTCAATTTCATCCCGCAGAAAATCGAAATGTCCCAAGTTGGAATCAGCATTTCCATCATATTTTAATAGCCTTCCTTTATATCCTCTGTTGGACGAAGAAACGACCTTTGTCTTCAACAAATGATTGGTCGAGTAGCCAAAAATACAGTATATGAAACAAAAGTGAAGATTTTGTCCATAATTTGATCTATATAGGCACAATATCGTACACACTCAGCGTGGAGCGTATTATCGTACACGATATCGTACGCACTGAGCGTGGAGAGTATTATCGTACACGATATCGTACACACTGGGCGTGGAGAGTATTATCGTACACAATATCGTACACACTGAGCGTGGAGAGTATTATCGTACACAATATCGTAAACACTGGGCGTGGAGAGTATTATCGTACACACTGAGCGTGGAGAGTATTATCGTACACGATATCGTACACACTGGGCGTGGAGAGTATTATCGTACACAATATCGTACACACTGAGCGTGGAGAGTATCATCGTACACAATATCGTACACACTGAGCGTGGAGAGTTATCGTACACAACATCGTACACACTGAGCGTGGAGAGTATTATCGTACACAATATCGTACACACTGAGCGTGGAGAGTATTATCGTACACAATATCGTACGCACTGAGTGTGGAGAGTATTATCGTACACAATATCGTACACACTGAGCGTGGAGAGTATTATCGTACACAAAATCGTACACACTGAGCGTGGAGAGTATTATCGTACACACTGAGCGTGGAGAGTATTATCGTGCACAATATCGTGCACACTGAGCGTGGAGAGTATTATCGTACACAATATCGTACACACTGAGCGTGGAGAGTATTTCCTCCCTACACTGATATGATTAATCACGTTGTGAGGTGTTCGTTTTATTGTTAGAACTATTCTCTGAAAAGCTTGCCCACCTGGTGTTTGATCCGTGACAATATACATTTTTGTCGTATGAAATCTATATATCGCCTTCTTGGCACAAAATATCAGAACAATCGAATATCAAATTGTTATAGGTTTTCAATAATGATTGTATATTATCTGAACTGGTATATTTGGACAATATTCCTATCTTTTTACTGGCGACAGAAGCAAGAAATACAACGTAGTAAACATGCCATCTGTTCCTGGTTACATTTCTGAGATTAAAACCTATATAATATTGCTAGAGGCTTTAGATGCCTGATATTGGTGATAGGTCTACAATGACGTCGCGCCGCTCTGACTTGTACTGGCTGAAGGCAACTTTACTCTATTGAGGACCATCGATATGATGGTCTATTGTGCTGTAATCTTTGACGTATGCCAGCCACTGGAGATGGCGTTATGTTTGATGGAGTCACGAAGTAGTAGCTAGATTAAAGAAGTGTTCCCTAAGGTGATGCCATCATTAATAGAACAAACAAACTTTGATATATTAAAGGAATATGAGAGTGTACCATATGGATACACACGGCTGTTTCTCTTCTATTAAATGTTTAATATACAAACTTCATAGTCGCCTGTAAATGTACAAACAATTGGTAATGCATTCTAAGTCACAGTTGACGATTGCGTGTGCTTGACTAATTCGTTCGAGCACACAAAGTTTGTCATACACACACGCACGTGTGCGCGTGCTGATTGCTGATATATGCACACGCATATACATGTGCTAAGATATATGAACAAACGTGCTGACATGAACAGGCACAGATATATGAACAAGCATAACCATGCCCTGATACATGAGGAAGCACAGGCAATTACCCATACACACATTATATATTAACATTCACATACACGTGCTACTATATGAACTGATATAAGAAAAAGCATATAAATGTGCTGACATATGAACCGGCACATAGGCGTACTTATATATGAGCAAGCATATATATGTGCTGATAAGATCAAGCACATACATGGCTAATATAAGAACAATCACATACGTACTGATATATTAACACTCATAATCGTGTACTGATATACGAACAAGTACACGTAGAGATATATGAAGCGATACATCCACAAATCCATATACAAAAACAATGAACAATCACTGTTTTTACACCAATATATTATTTACATCACTTTTTAGTACCAATGTTTTTACGATTCACAAATTCAAGATTGTGTACCCGTTTCCATGGTTGTGCACGAAAAATCACTTTTTTTTGTGCCAAAATTTTTGTATTTAAATTTTCACGGTTGTACAATCAGCTCCATGATATTACATGAGCAATCACATTTTCTTGCCAATATTTTGAGATTTCCATCTTCAAGGTTTGTACATCCGTCTCAATTGTTGTTCTCTTTTCCGTAGCAATGATTTAATACATCTTCACAGTTGTATGTCCTTCACAATGATTATTCATGAACAAACACTTTTCCTACCAATATTTAAATATTTCTTGTACATTCATATCTATGGTTGTGCATGAACAACCACTTTAACCTTCCAGTATTTAAATCTTTGTATCTTCATTTGCACATTCAATTCCATGGCTGTCCATGGACAATCACTTTTATATACCAATATGTTAAGGTTTCTATATTCACGGTTGTACATTCGTCTCTATAGTTGTACTGGAACAACACTTTTACATCCCAATATTTTAACATTTGTAATTTCATGGTTGTGCATACATCTCTATCGTTAAATATGAACAATCAATTTTACATACCAATATTTGAATATTTTCATCTCTCGGTTGTACGTTCATGTTCATTGTTTGTACATGAACATCACTTAACTAAACCAATATTTTAACATTTCCGTCTTCACGATTGAGCATTCATCTCCGTGGTTGTACAAGAACATCACTATTTAATTACCAATATTTTAATCTTTCCGTAGTCACGATGTGCGTTATTCTCCATGGGTGTACAGGAGCAAACACTCTTTCATACCAATATTCTACTATTTCCGTCTTCACGCTGTGCGTTCATCTCAGTGATTATACATGAACAACTACTTTACATACCAATATCTAAATATCTGTGTCTTCATTGTTGTACTCTTCTTCATGATTGAACATGAACAATCAGTTTACCTACCAAAGTTTTGATATCTCTATCTTCACGGATGTACTTGACCAATCACATTTACATACCCATAACATTTCCTTCTTCACGTTGTGCCTTCTCTCCATGGTTTTACATGAAGAATCACTTTCATACCTATTTTAATATTTGGGTCTTCATGTTGTGCGTTCATCTCAGTGGTTTTACATGAACAATCACTTGCTCCTGCCAATATTTTAGTAATTCCATCTTCAATTTGTGCGCTGTTCTCCATGGTTGCACATGAACAATCATTTTTCTTGCCATTGTTTTAATACTTCCTTCTTCACGCTGTGCGTTCATTTAATTGGTTTTACATGAACAACACTTTTTCGTACCACGTACCAATATTTAAATATTTCCGTTTTCACGCTGTTCGTTCATCTCATTGGTTTGACATGGAATATTACTTTTTCGTATCAATATTTTAATATTTTCGTCTTCGCGCTGTTCGTTCATCTCAGAGGTTTTACATGAAACATCACTTTTCATACCAATATTTTAATATTTCCATCTTCACGCTGTGCGTTCATGTTAGTGGTTATATATGAATAACACTTTTACATACCAATATTTTGATATTTCCATGTCGCCATTGTACGTTCTTCTCTATGAGTGTACATGAACAATCACTTGTATGTACCAATATGTATATAGTTGTATCTTCATGGTTGTACATTCATCTTCAGCGTTGAACATGAACAATCATTTTTCATACCAATGCCTTCTCTCCATGGTTTTACATGAAGAATCACTTTCATACCGATTTTAATATTTGGGTCTTCATGTTGTGCGTTCATCTCAGTGGTTTTACATGAACAATCAGTTGCTCCTGCCAATATTTTAGTAATTCCATCTTCAATTTGTGCGCTGTTCTCCATGGTTGTACATGAACAATCATTTTTCTTGCCATACATTTTCTCAGTTGTCCAACCTTCTCCATGGTCATACATGAACAATCACATTTAGGTATACCAATATTTGGAGACTTACATCTTCGAGGTTATGCATCTCAGTGATTATACATGAACAATCACTTTGACAAACCAATATTTTATTATTGCCGTCTTCAAGAAGAGAGAGAGAGAGAGAGAGAGAGAGAGAGAGAGAGAGACTTAAGGTTTAACATCGCGTTCAGCAATATTTCAGCTATATAGCGACGATCAAACGAAATTCTACGTATTCAAGTTAATCCAACACATTAAAACATACACACATTAAAACTCATGCAACAAACCGATTTCCCTCAAATAACCTAAGATACACTCTTCTTTCACCCGACTAAAAAGATCTTCTCAAGTAGCTGCTTGATAAAAATAATCTCTTAAAATCAAGACAATCGATCAGAATATGTTTCACTGTGCGATCTTCGTACCATGGAATACACATTGGGGCTGGCTCTAGTGTCTGCTGGAGTGTATGGATTTAGGAGTAGTGACCGCTGGTAGTTATAGATTTAGGAGTAGTGACCGCTGGTAGTTTTATTACTTAGGAGTAGTGTTTGCTGGTGATTAATGACTTGGGGGTAGTGACTGCTGGTGGTTTCGGATTTAGATGTAGTGACTGCTGGTTATAAGAGATTTAGAAGTAGTGACTTCTGCTGGTTAGAGATTTAAGAGTAGGAGTTCTGAATACGAACTTGCATTCAATAAATACTCCCTCGTTTGGGCGGTTTTTACTATCTGGCGGTCACATAATTCATAATTTTCCAACAGATGACTTGATAGGGCTGTTACATCATGGCTTTGAATCATTTGTATCTAATACCACTCAAGCCGGTGATAAGGGCCGTGTGGTCATGTTTCAATATGTCCACATGAACAGCTACAATAAACACGTGGCATGGATATCATCACAAGGACACTTTTGGTTCTTGTGACGTTTTAGAAATATGCTGTCAGTATATTTGTCTGTGTGGTCATATGGTTTCTTGTCAGTACTCCGGCATCGTTTTCCGCCTCCCTTTTAATTGCTGGTGGATTGAGGGCGATTCGATAGCTGGTGTTGGGGATTTAGGATTAGTGACTGTGGATGCTTAGGGATTTAAGAGTAGTGACTGCTGTTGGCTAGGGATCTAGGAATAGTGTTGGTAGTTAAGGGTTTAGGAGTGATGATTATTGGTGCAGTGAGTGTTGGTGGTTAGGGATTTAGTAGTGTGGGTGGTTAGGGTATTGGCTGCTTGTGGCCAGGGATTTAGGATAATTGAAATTGGTGGTTAGGGATTAGAGTAGTGATTGCTGGTTGTTAGAGATCCAGGAGTATTTACTGCTGGTGGTTAAGAAATCTCGGAGTAGTGATTGCTGATGGTTAGGGATTTATGAGCGCTCTTGCAGAGGAAATGACGACCAGGTAAAAAGTCAGCTTTTTAGTTAGTGAGGAGGGGGGGGGGATCCATGGCAGGTAGTTATATTACAGATGTAGTGGAGGAAGAAACTTGAGGACGAATATTATTTATATATTCTTATGCCAACAATTAATCTTACATGATAAGGAAATTAAAGATTTGTAAACATCATGCCTCGAGATATGTTGATGTAGCGATAAAACTAAGAAACATTTTGTTTAGAGAAAATCTTTTAGAAGAATGCTTGAAAGAGCTTAAATAGCTCTGTGAAATAGCTATGTGCAACGAGAGCAGGTATGGGTAAGTGAGAAAGAATTCTGCTTGTATCCTAGATGATTGGTGATCTACTACCATATCAAACATTGACAATCCCATTATGAGATACAATACAATACAATAACGCTATTTCGCTATTTACATAGCAAAACAATGAAGCATGTCATCCTTACAGCAGGTTATGTTGAAGCAGAGAACAAACAGACGTGTTGATCAGATAAGAACAATTTTATTTTTCATTCGCAATTTAATATGAATTTGATGTCGAGGTGTGAAAGGCTGGCGAGCACTTCACCTGTGCTATAGTGACGATATATAACAAAGTCCACAGCTTTGATGCCTCGGGTTATATATCCTTACATATGTAGAAATTATCATTTGGCTGTCCACACTCCGCTTGATTTCTCCATCAGAGCGTACAAGGTGTGTGTACAGATCGTCATCGTGACAAAACCTCGGCGCCTCACTGTCGTTCACCCGGGGCCAACGCAACGTTTGAGTTAACGCGCGAAGATGCTCGAGGGTAGATGACGGATGTTGAAATGAAGGGCCGTGGTGGTTGTAACCAGGCCGTATGTATAACGGCCGTGTATAACTCCCCTCTCTCCTATACCTGAGGCCGATTAGGCGCGAATATTGGTCTGACGGCACCCAGATAACGTCTCCCATTTACACCAATAATGAGGAAATCATGCATTCTATCCTTGGCCAGATTTTTACCTGCATGACGTGGAGAGATAGAGGGCTATACAGGCAATTAGGCGAAGAGAAACGTCTTATCTGGCTTGACCACATGAGAGATACACAATGTAAAAACATTAACACTGCTTTAACGGTATTTTACGGCGCGGAGGGGGGGTGTTACCATTATAGCATTTGATATTGCGTCTGACAAACCGTACACATATCTTTTTTTTCAGCACTGCCAAGCGAAAACTTGACAGCGTAAAAAAAATATCACAAGCAGTCGTGGTATTATGTATCTATATCATTAAAAAATATTACTGTTAACACCAAATTTATAGCACTTTTAATTGCTCAATTGATTTTTTTTTCTTCTTGAGTATATAATAACGGAGGGATTCGCGGCTCAATTGAGGTATGTCACCGGTGTTAGGGTACAAGCTATTGTTTCCTCCTCACAAGTCTTCGCTGTTTTACGGTTATTGCTATTGTTTTCAAATTCTAAAATTTGAAATGTGTTTTGGAGATTTAAACTCTATATTTTATGAATAAATAAATAAATCTGATAGTCATTATAGATTGATAATAATCAATTATAGAATTGACGGGATCGTTTTCAGTGTAAAGGACATGTATGCGTGTTTAAACTGTACAGTATGTTTGGCCATGTTAAGAACGCTGGTCAGTACAGAAGTCGGGTTTGCTGTCAGTGCATATTCTAAAGTGGACAGTGCAATCTATTTCCTCAAACAGGACTCAGTGCTTGTCTTTTAATTAACGGCTGAGTTGAACGGGGTATAGATTAATTAAATATTCACAAAAGCACGTGGGCTCTTTAGAAGAAACATGTCATATGATAATGATGGTAAATCAGTATCTGTTGAAGGGTAGCACGTACCCGTCATTGGTTCAAGTGTCTTCTTTGCTTAACAGTATATAAGCGAAATAAATCTAGACTGAAAAATAGACTATAAGATCTGCCTCCCTTGAACATAGACTGTTCATTTGTCTTATGGAATTACTTCGTGTATTAACTTCTGTACCACGATCGATGACTCCATTGAATATACAACAGTTTATCTTCAAAACAGTGACGATCTATAGTCTTGTGGAAAACCTTACAGGCAACTTTATGGTACGGACTTGGAAATGTTTCAATAAGGAGCTGGTATTCAAGAAAACTAAGACCTACGACATGTAAAAATACTCAGACTACCACAAGATAAAATACTATAAGTATGCCAAGCCGTTTTGGTATTTATTCATTTATTTTTGATATCAAAAATTCTTTTTTGATATCAAAAATAAAAGTTTATTTTTGATAAAAATAGTATTTTTGATATCAAAATTCTTTTTTTGATATCAAAAATAAACCGTTTATTTTTGATATCAAAAATAGAGGACCACTTACACCAAACAGGGCCGTAGCCAGGATTTACTGAGGGGTGGTTCGCCTTCACTCCAAAAGGGCACATCATGGGGTTCGCTGTATGGGAAAAGGGGTAAATAGGGGGTTCGCTTCAGTGTTTGAAAAGGGCATTTATATGAGAAAAGTATATAATATTTCCAAAGGGGGGGATCGCCCGAACCCAGAAACCCCCCCTTGGCTACGGGCCTGCCAAAATGGAAATAATGCGCTCTCCCTTACCAAGATTTATCTCCCATCTTTGGCTTCATGTCAAAAAGTGCTACCATACAAAATAACTCATAAAAATCATAATGCAAATTACACAAATTCTGTCGTTGGTTGTTCATATATTCAAGAGCTCATTCAATCGAAATTTTCCCCTTGTTTATTGATTGATACAATTTCACTCCTCAGTCCCGACACCCGTCGTTTGGCGCCAAAAAATAAATGGAGAATGGCTGATTCGGGTAACCCAACT
>JAVTVY010002841.1:0-33387 GCA_036873755.1 Hanleya hanleyi | reverse complement strand
AGGTCTTCCTCGACATCTAGGGAACAAGTCACATATTTGTCAACATACTGAACAATGTCGTCCTCAGAATCCACATTATACTTTGGTGCATTCTCTGTCCATACTATCATGTGAGTGTGTGGCGAGCCTCGATTTTGAAATTCAATGCGTTGGAATGTATCTGTAACAGTTCCAATTGGAGAGTGTTCACTTTTAAGTACAGTGTTTACAAAAACTTGCACTCTGTGGTCGAAGTACCTGGACGTTGTTACAGGGTCTTTTTGAACAAGTTTGACTTTGTCAGACCATGTCATATTTTCTATGTCTTTATCGGAACACGGCATACCAGCTAAGACAGCTAAAGTTTTAAGTAACTCTGTCCAACGAGTATCAGCTGAAGATAATGACATAAACCATGTTGGGAGTCCTAATTGTCTAATCATAGCAAATACATCCTTTTTTCTTGAAGAAAGGTATGCTGGAGAATTACGAAGTGTTCTAAAAATGTAGTAACCTTCATTCAAGTTAACTATCTTGTCAACAATTTCAGGGTTTCGCGCTTCTTTTGCTGTAATTTTCTTTCCTTCACTTTTCTTCCTTCGAACAGCTAAGTTGACTTTATCAACCACTTGTTTCCTTTGTATTTTGTTCAGTTTGAAAAAGACATTTGGAACACATGTTGCGGCTCTTCGATCAACACTTCGCAGTTCCCATTTTGAAACATCACTGTAAGATACAGGTACCTGCCGGTCATTGTTTTCTAATCTTTTCTGTCCACAATATATTGTTGGAAAAGAGAGTACTTCGGCATCTTTATCATGATAAATGCTAAGTGGTTGTTGTCCTTCGCCAGGTGCTAAAACTAGGCCTTTGTTGGTATCAAGATTTGTTTGGTCGATGAGTGTGTCGGAATTGCCTTGAATGCGATCATCTTCATGGATTTCGATAAATGTATCTTGGTTTTCTAACTCGTTTTCAGGATCAGTAAATGCTTCTGAATAAACAATTTCAGATTGTTTACCATCTGCAGTGTCTGAACAACTATGTGCAAGTCCGCCGTTTAAGTGTTGTGATCTGGTAAATTCTTGAACAATTTCTTGAGCACTATTGGTAGTCTCGTTAACCCAGTTCTCGTCAATTGCCAGACCAGAATTCTTATACAGCTCACTATTGTTCATAAGCCAGTGTAAAGCTGTGAGTACAACAGTTGGTCGCACATTTTCAGAAAACACACACGATTTGTATGAAAGTCTTTTCTTCAGTTTTACAGACACTGTGAAATGTTCATCCATTTGTCTTGGTAATGCATTCAGTGTCGGTTGAATGTCAATCGGGACATTGACTACATTGCCTTTTGTTGAATACTATCCACCTCGTGGTAATTCTCTTATCTGCATAAAGGGTATTCTAAGCGCTACAAGTCGTTCTTCGAGAGGGTGCAAGTTCAACTCGGGGGGTTTATCAGGCCAGGTCATCCCATTGGCAACAGAGAGTTTTGGAATTTTACATTTCTTTAATGTGGATAAGCATGTGTGACAAAGCCATTCCTTTCCATCTACAGATTTGTATCATGTATAGAAATCTTTATATGTTTGAAATATAGGAACAGGACAGCTCTCTGTTACGCTTTCTCTAAACCATGTTTGATGACAACAGGTACATACATATTCTGGTCCTTTTTCTGTTTTTTTTTTATAGAAAACGTTGATACATCCGTCTATATCATGTCCGAAACGTCTTTTTTTACATTGTTCTTTTTCATGCTGAAAATAGTCTTGGCTCTTTCGATCTTCTGATTTTCGTTTTCTGTCTGGTTTTTACCCCTCGGGCAAATTTTGCCTGAAGGGTATTGTCGTCGTCAGCGTCGTCTGTCCGTCTGTCTGTCTGTCCATCTTTCTTGTGAACACGATATCTCAAGAAGAATTATAGCCAGGCATTGTGAATTCATACCACATATGTATTGGGTGAAGGGTCAGAAGCCTATTAAAAATGACTGACCTTGACCTATTTTATCAAAGTCAAATTCTAGTATTTGCTATATTTTTGGAAGAATTAAAGCTAGGGTCTCCAAATTCATATTATATATGCAACTCGTGATTGACTAGAAGCTTATTCCAGTTGACTGACCTTGACCTATTTTTTATAGGTCATTTACTGTTTATTATGATATAACATGAAGAAATGAAGCTAGACTTTCCAAATTAATGCTATGCATACATCTGGCAAAGGTCCAGAGGTGTACTGAAGATGACTGACCTTGACCTATTTTATCAAGGTCAAATTATAGTATTTGCCATGTTTTTTGAAGGATTGAAGCTATGGCCTCCAAATTCATATTACTTATGTAACTGGTGATTGACTAGAAGTCCATCCAAGTTGACTGACCTTGACTTAATTTTTCAAGGTCATATACTGTTTATTATGGTCTAACATAAAGAAATATATCTGGGCTTCCCAAATTAATATTATGTATACATCTGGCGAAGGTCCAGAGGTGTACTGAAGATGACTGACCTTGGCGTATTTATCAAGGTCAAATTTAATATTTGCTTTATTTTATGAAGGATGGAAACTGGGGTCTCCAAATTCATATTACTTATGCAACTGGTGATTGACTAGAAGCCTATCCCAGTTGACTGACCTTGACCTATTTTTTCAAGGGTTTATTATGATCTGTCATGAAGAAATATATCTAGGCTTTCCAAATTAATACTATATGTATACATCTGGCAAAGGTCCAGACATGTACTGAAGATGACACCTTGACCTATTTTATCAAGGTCAAATTTTAGTATTTGCTGGGGACTCCCAAATTTATATTGCTTATGCAACTGGTGATTGACTAGAAGCCTATCCCAGTTGACTGACTTTGACCTATTTTTTCAAGGTCATATACTGTTTATTACGATATAACATGAAGAATATAGCTAAGCTTTCCAAATTAATAATATGTGTACATCTGGTGATGCTCCAAAGGTGTGCTGAAGATGACTGACCTTGACCTATTTTATCCAGGTCAGATTCTATTCAGTACAATATTTCATGAAAGATTATATCTACATTGCCCAAATTTATACCACTTATGGCTGGACCTGAAGTCTATTGAAGAATATCACTGACCTTGACCTATTTTTAAAAGGTCAAATTCTATATGTTAAGTCTAAGATCTCCGAATCCATGTTCCCGATGCAATCAAGTTAGAATTGACTTGAAATTTTTTTAAGATGACTGACCTTGATCTATATTTCCAAGATAAAAGTACTTGATTTGATTATAAGCTTTTTAGAAGAGTATATTTTGAGCTAAGAATTCGATCATGCTCTACTAGAACCTCAGGCCTTGGTAAAACCTGAACTACAGTCAACCCTATTAGATCAGATTTTTGTTAATCTAGTTCTAAAAATACACTGATGATATTATACATTGCATGATTGCTGGGTGTAGACAATAACTGATAGCCGAGGGGTATTGAAGCCCAATGGGCTATTTTTTCTTCTTGTGTAACATGCCTTCTTCTTTCAGATTGTTTCATTCTTTCAATCATGAGGAAAGTTCTATCCTGTCGCAGTTGTCTCTTTCTGGTCAAATCTGCCTTTGACTCCGCTTGTGAAAACGCTGGATCAAGTCTAGCCTTTTTCTTCAATAATCTTTCTTGTTCTAAAAACTGTGAATCTTCTCTACATTTCCGCTTACATTTCAGATCTATCACCCTGTGCTTTTCCGGTTCTTTTTCCCTGGCTGTCCTCTTACTTTGTTTTTCAATCACTAAGAAGCTTGGATCATTCCTTGCTTTCCGTTTACTGTGCACAGTCATTATCCTGTGTATTTCCGGATCTTTTCCCCTAGATTTTAGTTGACTTTGAACATCTATTACTCTGTGCTTTTCTGGTTCTTTTTTCCTGGCATTCCTCTTACTTTGTTTTTCAATCACTAAGAAACTTGGATCATTCCTTGCTTTCCGTTTACTGTGAACATTCATTACCCAGTGCTTTTCCGGATCTTTTTTTCTAGATTTCTGTTTACTTTGGACATCTATTATTCTGTGCTTTTCTGGATATTTTTCTCTAGCAATTGTTTTGCGTCTTTTGTCAGATTCTTTCAATATTTTTTTCTTTGAACTTCTTTGTCTCATTTTCTTCATGTACGCACGCATGTACTCTCGCCGTGTACAAAATTTTATTGTTTTGTCACTTTTATGGTTAGTTGAAGATTTTTTCTTCTTTAATATTTGTTTTTTTTCTGATCTTGAAAATATAAGAGAAGTCTATCATTTGCCGTTTCTTCAGTCAATCCTGTAGTCTTCTCAGAACTCTTTGGTGTCTGATCAGTACAATTGTCTGAACTTATCCTCAATATCTTGACAGCTGTTACTTCGAAAATATCATCTGCCCGATAAGCCATTGACTGTGCTAGACGAAGACAATGTTCAGATACACCGTGTATGTCACAATAATGTAGCACAATACTTGATCCTTTTGGATCAACAGAACCAGTCAAGTTTCTCGAGTGAGAGTCGCTAACACAGTAAATGTTATTCTGCTTAATTACAATGAATGTACTTCCTTTGAATGTTACAATAGCAGCATCACTACTGTTTTGAAGTAAAGCAGCATGTAATGCTTCAGCCAGTGTTACAAACTGCAGTTCATCTAGGTTTTGTCTCGTATTGCCCAGTGTTCCCATTAGTGATTCTTGAAATGCAAAATTGTACATATTACCATTTGTGTATTCCACTGACCCAGGAATGTCAGTAATGGCTAGGAGATCATGATGGATTGTGCTACTTCACTGCAAAAATTCATACATTTCGTTTCCATTTACAAGTATCTGGTCTACATCATTTGATGTCCAAATTGTTGTTGGTTTCTCTTGACTGTATATGAGAGCTGATAGACTATTCATTAGACACTGTTTACCAGCATTGTTCTGAAATCTTGGATGGCTTTGGTCGAAGTGACCCTGTATTGGTACTGGCAAACTCAAAATATCTCTGTTTCCTTCGAATCTATGTTGTGAAATTATACCCGGACACGTTTCTGCTGATTCATGTTCTCCTTCAGCATCTACGACAACATCATAATGAGTGTCATGTGTTGAAACAAATATTTTGCCTGTTTGTTTATCAACAGGAAGTTCAGGTATGTAAGGTTTGCATGGATTTGTATGTTCACTGTTTGTAACAGATCTATTCAATAGCTTGTTCATAGTTCTTGAAGTGGTTTGGTTTGTTGGTTTGTTCTTAGTTCTTGCAACTTTTGTACATAATTCTGACACCACTGCATTGCACGGTGGCAATGGCACCCTCGGTGAGGTGCAAACTGAAGGTTCCGAGTCAGTGGTGGTCGTCTGCCCTGCACCATCAATTCTACTATCCTGTGTAGCTGATGGTGGTACACTCGATGGTGTACAGACGCACGGATGCGAATCAGACCTCGGTGGGACATCCTCGTGTGGGATGGACAGACTTCCCCGAGGAGTTGTCAACCTCAGGGCATTTGAAGATTTTCCCTCCAGAAGGGATGGTTCCTCCAGACCATGGAATGACGAATCAGTCTCAGCCCTCCTCTGTCTCATCCGCGACCTCCGCTGCTCAGCCTGCCGACGTGAGGATTTGCGCTTCCCTCCCATGCTGTGAAATATATACATCCATAAAAACTTGTTTGGCTAATGTCAACGTATGATGGTGACAATTTGATAAATTTTATAGCTGTTGTTGTTGTATCGTCACAATATGACACTGACATCGCAGCAAACCATGACCTCAACCTAAATAATGTTCGGTACAGAGAATTTTTATAAATATTACACGAATCTCCATTAAAATTTACATTCTGGTTGCCCTGATAAGTTTAATCGCGTTGCAAGTTTCATTTCTGTGGGGTATATATATGGTGATTCTTCTAACAAAACGATTACCCTATCGGGAATCGATCACCCACGATTTTTGGAGAAAAATACGATCGGAAGTTGTAATAATTCAATCACCCCCGATTTTTAGTAGATCTTGTTTGTCAAAAAATTCATAGTTGTCGAGTTTTACTACTGTAAAGATGGTATGAATATATAAACATGAAATTGATCTGATGAAAACCCCTCGGCTTTCCCCAAGTGATTGAGACCCATGTGTAGTGTGAATTGGGGAGTCCGAAGAGATAGTTCTATGTGGGATGATCAAGATATACCGGTAGTTGGTTACATTCAGGCATATAGGACAGAAATAGAAAAATGATATATCTGTAAAGGGGCATAACTCTGTAAAATATGGGCCGAGGGGAGCCACTTTCGATAGGCATCTGATTTAGCACTCTGTAAAATAAGGACCGAGACGAATAAGCTGTACCGAACATGGATCTGCAGATATAACTTGTACATTCAGCTACAGATAACAAAATCAGAAATTATATTACATCCGAAAGGGGCATAACTCCATAAGCCGAGGCGAGTAATCCTTTGTTGACTTGTAGAATACAGCAATATAATTAAGTTTCCAAAATATAGTAGCTATACCGAACACAGTTCTGCAGATATAGTTGGTTACATTCAGGCATATAGGACAGAAATAAAAATTAATATATCTGTAAAGGGGCATAACTCAGTAAAATATGGGCCGAGGGAGCCGCTTTCGATAGGCGTCTGACTTAGAACTGCTGTAAAACAAGAACCAAGACGAATAAGCTGTACTGGACACGGATCTGCAAATATAACTTGTACATTCAACTACAGATAACAAAATCGAAGATTATTACATCCGAAAGGGGTATAACTCCATAAGCCGAGGCGAGTAATCCTTTGTTGGTTGTAGAATACAGTGATATAAATAAGTTTCCAAAATATAGTAGCTATACCGAACACAGTTCTGCAGATATAGTTGGATACATTCAGGCATATAGGACAGAAATAGAAATTAATATATTTGTAAAGGGGCATAACTCTGTAAAATATGGGCCGAGGGGAGCCACCTTTGATAGGCATCTGACTTAGCACTAGATTAATAAGTGTTGAAAATTTGGTGGTTGTATCTCGAGCGGTTTTGCCTAAAATGCGGTAGCGGAGGTACGCACGGACGCACATGGCGATGACAATACCCCGAGGCCGAAATGGCCGTAATAAAAAAACCTAAAAATCATAAAATTTAGACAAAAAATCAGTTTTCGAGGCGGTGTTGTTGTTGTCATCGATGTCAAAACTCTATTGTGTGTCCCAACAAATCTATTGAGAACGTTTTGTCCGATTTTTTGAGAATTATATATTGTTATGTTCTGAAACTTATGTCACTAGAACATTTCAAATATTATAGTATTCAATCAAAATATTACCAAACAGCACCCGTAGAAGTATATGTATCTGAAACATTTTCTGTTTTGGGTGGTCATTGTCTGGGTTAAATTTTGATGTCGCCAAGGCTTAGGGGGTACTGGCCCATATTAGACTAGTACCCATCCACTGCGCATGACCCGCTATCGCTAAGCTTGTGGACCAGTATCTAATAATGAAAAGACGTAATGGCGGCCAAATTTGAGCCCATACCTTCAACATGGAGTGTTTATAAAATGGCTCGATGCGTGGAGGAAATGCTACAGATCAATGTGAAAACTATCGCTCAAGATATGCGTCTATTTCATCTTGCTTTAGGATTTGATAACTGATGATGTTATATAATGGTATTCAGTAAAAGATTGTTTCTTTTATCGACCTTCAGTTCGGCCTTGTCAAGAACAGGCTGTACAGCTTGACGAGAGTGTCTGTGGATCCGCGTCAGTCCGTAACGTCACAGCAGAATTTTTTTACACGTCACAATACGACTTTATAATGGAATTGTTAATCCGATTGTTGCATAACGTCACAAATACACATCAACAGGTCATGACATCGCCGCTACAGTGAAGGTCGGCATTATTAGAAGCCTGTCGTCAATCGGTCCAACGTTATTAGGCGACGGCGGCCAGTCTATGGCCCATATGTGCAAAGGAGGTGGAGGTTGTCATTATCTATTGTGACGTCAGGGACAACGCTACGACATTGCTACTGTGGTCAGTATTGATACATTGTCTTTGTAACGTCATATTGTGACATCATGACATTACTGTTGATTTGTGACAATGTGGAACTGTAGAAATTTCATGAATGGAATAGAATGCCCATCAAACCTAGGAGTATTGGACTGGTCAAAATCAACAATGGCTGATGTCAAGATTTAACCCAGAGAATGACCACCCAAAATTGAAAATGATTCAAACGGATAGTTCTGCTGGATGTTGTTTGCCAATATTTTAAATGAATACTATAATATTTGTATAGTACAGTCTGTGACCTACTTTCGAACCTTTCCCACTTCCACGCCCTAGCTTTCGTGTGACACGAGGGAGATACACAAACGGCTTCTGTGGTCAATTTACAGGTAATCAATTCTCTTTTCAAATAACATTTAACTGTCACGATCACATTCAATTTGGTAGATAAAATCTCATATTACTGTCGGCAGTTTGCGCTTACTGACGATGTGCCATTTCAAGTTTGCCGACCTCTCCCAGAAGAACCAAAGCAAAATTTCGTCATCTTGTTGTCCAAAAATGAAGTGAAGATATCGAATGACCTACCATAAACACAGCAAGTCGACAGTATTTCCGGGCGCTGAGCTATTCTACTACACATTGGACATATCGTTTCCCTAGTTCCGGGTCACCTAAAATTGCGCGCGCTCACAGTGACCACAATTAACACAAGTCCAAAAAACGCATGACACAGGGGTGGGGGTGGGGGGAGGGAGGGGGGGGTAGATAATGGAATGTCATATGATCTTCAGGAATATTCCAAATAACTCACCGTGCCCTACACTTTGTCATTGGGTTGTGAGAGGGGGGGGGGGGGGCAGTAACCTGTCATGTTGTTTTTGTTGTTTGCTGGAAAAAGTATGAATATTTCCAAAACATAGCCAGCTGAAACTTAATACTTATATAATCCAGGCTTTTTTAACGCAGTACTGTTTATAACCATTAAAATAAAACGATGTTTTACCCTGCACGTATGTAACCACGATCGAATAAGGGTCGGTTTATTACGTCACATCAGAGTTGTCAGTGAATCAATTAATTTATTGAAATTGGCAAATACAGCTATGGTCCGAACGAGAAATTATCCACGTTTGTAACTGTGGAAAGTCATTTTAAGTGACGTAAAGCAGCGTTGGCTAACGTTTGAAATAAGGCTTTTGTTTTGGAGCGGGTTCAGTATGCAATCAAACGGCACATGTGGTGATTGGAAAATAATCCAATTGCATACGGGAACGCCAAAAATATACAATAACTTGGTTGGAACGTCCATCGACGCCGTTATAGGTCACTTCGACTGAGCTTCACAGTTTATAAGTCGAGTATGTTTCCTCTATGGAACATGGTTTTTCGTGCAGAATCGAAAACAATATTATTCAACCCCATAAACGTAACAGCAAGAGGAATTTTACTTGGGTAACGCCACACCACCTTTGCCAAAATTTTCAACATTATTGAAAGCCTCAAGATCCTTTCTTGGAATAGTAAGATAATTTGATACACATTCACACCAGGTATCAATAGTTAATAATATTCCCCAAGCCACGTAAATGTGTGGTTTGTATATACTTTTCCACAACATTGGAAATATTGCCGTTACTACAGCATGGCGAGTATTATTAACTACTGATGTTTACTCCACTGGAGTGAAAAGGAATCTTTTTTATTTGTCAATGTGTAATAAAGTTTTCTTTTCTTTCCACTATCGGAACCTTGTTTTCTTGAGTTTGTACCCACCCCCATTTATAGATATCCAGCAGCGAGGTAGTTGAGGCACTCCACGACTCGATTGGATAATAGACCGAGATAGAGAACTCTATTCTCTCACCATCATCAGAACGTTTGTCAAGTCTGAATGGTTTATTACAGTGAAAATCGGATTGATCTCATTTCTGCTGGAGATTTGGAACTTGGGAGCAATAGTAACCAATATTTCGTGCCGAGTAGAAAGTACCTCTTATACTTCTCAATCTTCAAAAGACCATTCGCCATGCCGGTCAAGATTTTTAACTGCCTACTTTGGAGACAAGTCATTTTTCAATGATGAATCTCTCTATTAACTAATGAATTTATATCGGGGGTGACTGAAATCGTTATTCCTGTTCCACATGGGGGTCGACATGCCGAGTTTCCGTCCTGACGGAGTTGTTTCCCCTCGTAGGGGTCGCTCGATTCGGAACTGGAAGTGTGACCCGGAATTAGGAAAATAATGTCGTGAATAAACGAGACCCCTGCTGCTTCTTCATAGCTTGTCCTGGAAAAATTTGTATACCACGTTACAGTGCAGAAATTTAGGCATAAATTACGACTTTGCCGTTGGTCTGGAGACATATACTGAGGCCGGTAGCAGTGGTTCGAAACTGGGTCACATACTGTACCAGTGACATAAGTTTCAGAACACATGCATCAATTTTTGTTTTTGAAAAAAACAAAACAAAAAAAACGTTCTCAATATATTAGTTGGGACACATAGTAAGCTAAAAAATAGGCAAAACTAGATCGGGAGCGTCGGTGTCCATGTCAGACGAATGAGTAAAAGAAGGTTCTCGACTGTTGCCATTTCAAGCATAATGAGCTGGCAGTGAGAAATAAACTGATAAATTTCCAATCTTCATGATCATCTATCGCCACAGACAGAATTCCAGTGTTCTCAATTGTTTAGTTTATTTTACAAACAGCACAAACTGGATCTAAAGAAAGTGTTTTTTTTACCCCTCGGCCAAAAATTGTCCGTCTGTCCGTCACACCTTTCTCGTTACCAAGATATCTTTAGAACGACTTACCCTAGGCACACCAAACTTGCAGTGCACATCCATATGCTCGTGACCCAGAACCCTATTGAATCTGGACCTGATTGGTTGGAAACTTTGGCGGCCATCTTTAATTTATGCGAAACCATCACAGCTTTCTCGTTACCAAGATATCTTTAGAACGACTCACCATCGGCACACCAAACTTGCACTGCACATCCATATGCTCATGACCCAGAACCCTATTGAATCTGGATCTGATTGGTTAGAAACTTTGGCGGCCATATTTAATTTTTGCGAAACCATTAATCTTGTGTATCTCAGGTACCATTTCACTGTTCAGTGTGAAACTTGGTATAGATCATCGATGCATCAAGAAACTTCAAAGGAATGACCAAATCAGTTTCCCTGATTCGGTGGAAACCTTGGTGGCCATCTTTAATTTATGCCAAATCTTTAATGATTATATCTCTGATACCATTCAAGTGTTCTATACGAAACTTGGTATACAGCATCGATGTATCAAGAGACCTGCAATGTATAACCACATCAGTTCCTCTGAGTGGCGGGAAGGATGGGCGGCCATCTTTAATTTATGCGAAATCATTAATGATCTTTATCTCTGCTACCGTTCAAGTGCTCGATGTAAAATTTGGTAGACATCATCGATGCATCAATAGACTTACGATAAATGACAGTTCTGGTGTTTCTGATTGGGCAGAAACCTTGGTGGCCATCTTTAATTTATGCAAAATCTTTAATGATGTATATCTTTGATACCATTTCAGTTTTCTATACGAAGTTTGGTATACAGCATCGATGTATCACGAGACTTGCAGTGAATAACCACATCAGTTCCTCTGAGCGGTGGAAAGGATGGGCGGCCATCTTTAATTTATGCGAAATCATTAATGATCTCTATCTCTGATACCGTTAAAGTGCTCGATGTAAACTTTGGTATACATCATCGATGCATCAATAGACTTACGATAAATGACAGTCCTGTTTTTCCTGATTGGGCGGAAACCTTGGTGGCCATCTTTAATTTATGCAAAATCTTTAATGATGGATATCTTTGATACCATTTCAGTGTTCTATATGAAACTTGGTATACAGCATCGATGTATCAAGAGACTTGCAATGAATATAACCACATCAGTTCCTCTGAGTGGCAGGAAGGATGGGCGGCCATCTTTAATTTATCTAAAATCATTAATGATCTCTATCTCTGTCATTGATGCATCAAGAGACTTACGTAATGAATACCAGTTTCTCTGATTGGACGGAAACCTTAGAGGCCATTTCTAATTGCAAAATTTTTCAGAATCTGTATATTTGTCACTTGACTGCTTGGTGTTCCTGAAATCTTGGTTCATATTGAATACATTATGAATGGCTGGTGCCCAGAGCCGAGGGGTTTTCAGATGCGCAGCTTCGTATTTTTACTAAAATCGTCTGCGTGAATTTGAAACAAGCCGCGTTCAATATATTCTACTTTCCGGTGTTGGAAACTGGGCCCTTGCTGGTTCATTCTCATACTTCACGACTTTCGGTTCACTTTAGCCTTCGGGCAAAAACGAGCAATAAACCATCTTATCTTATCTCGATTTGCAATACATCGAACATCCCCACTGTTTTCCCTCAAATATCACTTCCGGTGATCGATTTATCAGAGGAATTACCTTAGCACAGGTCGCGGAACACCACGAGGGTGGGTCACGCATTGAACATCGCGATGAACACAAACGCCTTCGTTCCAAAAAAAAACACATATATATTCCAAACTACGATACCATACTTGCGTGTTTCATCAGTGTTAACAGTGAAATTATCCGTTATGTAGTTCAGTGTTGTCCGCTAAAACGCTTGGGGTTCTTTATTTTATGTAAATTATGAATGAACAATATCTGCCAACTTGTGTCAAAATGGCTGCCAATTTGAACTGAAACAGAAACATCCCATAATAATACTCTAAGTCAGCCAATCAAAGCTGTCGTTGGATGAAACCTCGTTTTGATTAAGAGCACCTTCTCACCGTCTCTGCTCAGTGAATAGGTCGGGGTAAAGTACTAAGTGGGATATATATCCCAAATGGGATAAAATATCCAGCATTGGATATCATTTTTATACTTCCATGATTGCAAGCTGGCATATTTTGCTACCGTAGTTATCGTGTTCGTATAAAGACATACAACAGTGGTGAGTGATGGGACATACTGCAAACAACAACACACAAAAAAAATAATGCATCTAATTGTAATAACACAGAGAATCATTTTGGCGAGGAAAAGTCAGCAAAATTATACAATCGGATTGGCAGTTTTGTGAACTAGATTCTAACCTGTTTTTGTAGTTTAGATGCCGAAATTCGCCATTGACGTTTAGCATGAAAATCGATCAAAATATCCCAATTAGGATAAAGTTCAATATCCAAACTTGGATTTAATATCCCGAGTAGGATATATATCCCAGTTAGTCGCAAGTTTACAATCTGTCAATCGCATTGTGTTCACTTTGGTATCTCTTGCTGAGTTTATATTGCTAATGATATATTTTCAGCCTATGTCTAATTTTAAACAAATTTGCGACGACCAGAAAAATAGGAAACAACATATTAATATTCCTAAACCATGCAGTGACAGTCTGCACGATACATGTATATGTAGGGGAAAGTGTAACTCAGGTGGATACAGGGTTAGGGGGCGTGGCAGGAGTCCGTTCGACAAAAAAAAACAAAAAAAAACAAAAATTGACTCCTTAACCGCTGTTTTCGGGCTAGGGATAGTTTAACAGACTCAATTATCAGATTATCTTCACCATTGCCTGTAACGAGTGAGGGCAAGGGGGTTTCTCAGGACTCGGATCTTTGCCTGTTGGGACATCCGGAACACTGTTCTGGACGTCGGGATGCCTGTTGCAATAATATTACCGGGATTGAGCCCATGAAACAGCCTCATCTGTAGGAACTTCTGAAAACTAGTTACCTTCCATGTAATGTAAGAGCTCTTGACTATAATTACAACTTCAAATTATGACAAAAAAGTGATTCTTAAGGCATATTGCCAACTAGTGTATCATATGTATGTCCAATCATAGAAAAAAGTTATCTTAATATGGCCACCTGATGGCTATTAAGTTTCAAATGGGACCTAAACAGCGATGGATGCACAACTAGGATACAAGGGGTTATAACATCTGTACAGAATGGGAGGAAGACCCATTCAGTAGTTATGGAGATTTAAGAGATACCCGTAACAAGGGTTCAAAGTGAAACTTTTATCAGGAAATTGAGGATGACCGCCTGGAGGGCTTGTTGAATTTTCAAATCAGACCAAAAAAGTTATGTCGCACAACTATACTACAAGGGGGACCTGTCCCAAATGTGAGAATAAGGATTCATACGAAAATTCAGGATGGCCTCAGAATTCATGGTAACAAAGTTTCATGGGGAAATCCAAGATGGCCGCCTGGCGGCCATATTGAATTTTCGAATCCGACCAAAAAAAAGGTATCTTGCAAACCTAGGCCCCATGTGGGACCTGCGTACCAAATTTGAGAAAGATTCATGAAGTAGTTCCTGATAATTCATAATAACTAATAACACTGTTTCAAGGGTCGCCTGGCGGCCATATTGGATTTTCGAATCAAACCAAAAAGGTATCTTGCAGAACTATACTCAAGGGGAACAAGAGTACCAAATTTGACGAAGATCCATGCAGTAGTTCCTGAGAATTTACAATAACAAAATTTCATGGGATAATTCAAAATGACCACCTGGCGGTCATATTGGATTATCGAATCGGACCAAAGAAAGTATCCTGCACAACTGGACCCGAAGGGGAACCTGTGTACCAAATTTGAGAAAGATCCAATGCAGTACTTTCTGAGAATTCATGATAAAGTTTCGTGACGAAATCCAACATGGCCTCCTGGCAACCATATTGGATTTTCGAATCGAACGAGAAAAGGTATCTTGTACAACTAGACCCCAAGGGGAACCTGTGCACCAAATTTGAGAAAGATCCATGCAGTAGTTTCTGCGAAATCGCGATAACAAAGTTTCATGGGGAAATTCAAGATGGCCGCCAGACGGCCATGTTGGATTTTTGAATCGGATCGAGAAAGGTATCTTGCACAACTAGGCCCCAAGGGGAACCTGTGTACCAAATTTGAGAAAGATCCATGCAGTAGTTCCTGAGAAATCACGATAACAAAGTTTCATGTGGAAATCCAAGATGGCCGCCTGGTGGCCATATTGGATTTTCGAATCGGACCAGAAATGGTATCTTGCACAACTAGACCCCAAGGGAAACCTGTGTACCAAATTTGAGAAGGATCCATGAAGTAGTTCCTGAGAAATCGCGATAACAAAGTTTTATGGGCAAATCCAAGATGGTCGACTGGTGGCCATACTGGATTTCCGAATCGGACAAGAAAAGGTATCTTGCACAACTACACCCCAAGGGCAACCTGTGTACCAAATTTGAGAAAGATACATGCAGTAGTTCCTGAGAAATCGCGATAACAAAGTTTCATGGGGAAATCCAAGATGGTCGCCTGGTGGCCATATTGGATTTTCGAATCGGACCAGTAAAGGTATCTTGCACAACTACATCCCAAGGGGGACATGTGTATCAAATTTGAGAAAGATCCATGCAGTAGTTCCTGAGAAATCGCGGTAACAATGTTTCATGGGGAAATCCAAGATGGCCGCCTCGTGGCCATATTGGATTCTCGAATCGGATTAGAAAAGATATCTTGCACAACTAGACCCCAAGAGGAACCCGTGTACCAAATTTGAGAAAGATCCATGCAGTAGTTCCTGAGAAATCGCGGTAACAATGTTTCATGGGGAAATCCAAGATGGCCGCCTCGTGGCCATATTGGATTCTCGAATCGGATTAGAAAAGATATCTTGCACAACTAGACCCCAAGAGGAACCTGTATACCAAATTTGAGAAAGATCCATGCAGTATTTCCTGAGAAATCACGGTAACAAGAATTGTTTACGGACGGACTGACGACGGACGGACGACGGACGACGTACCACGGACGAAAAGTGATTTGAACAGCCCACCATCTGGTGATGATGGGCTAAAAATGGCATATGCGCATAATTTTCACTTTGTGATTTTAATTTGTGGAGACTGCGCATGATGACATCGTCACTTCTGGCCATTTTCATTTTAACAGAAAGCCGCATTGTACATTGAACATGAAAGAGACGCAGCCCGGCTGGAGGGCTGTTCAAAACACAAAAGCTCAGCGGGCGTGAGCGCTGGCCAGTCAGTCATGGCTTGTGGAACAGAGTCTCCTTCTGATTTGATACCTCCATGGTAGTACTTTGAACTCCAAACTCTGCATAGCAAGAAAGAATGTCATGCTCTATATATATCTTTGCATAAGAAAAATAACGAAAAAACCTTCTCAACTTTCTACATCATTATATTCCGACTGCAGTTTCGAACGTAATGTTCTTCTCAAGGAATACTGTTTTCAAATGACAGACTGGTATATATACAAATACAGGGCACAACGGTCGCTAGACGACGTGCCTGGCTTAAACAAGCAGTGGCTTGATAACATGCTGACATTAATAGAAACAGTTGGTCACAATAAACATGAAAAGAGAGATTAAAAGGGATAATTCAAATGAGTATAATACATGCAATAAACAATAATCGAAATCAAACATAATTGGTCTGCGAAGCAGAGGTGGGTATTTTCAGGATATGACATGCTTCAACAGTTTGATAAATACGTACATGTATTGCATGAAATCTAATTTCACAAAGTTGTTAAACAAACAAAATAACAAATATATTCAAGGTCTATGTGATCCGTTTAATTCGGAACCATACCTTTCTATAAACATCGTTTCTTTAACATCCAATAAGGCTTGATTCTCATTTAGTACTTTGTAAAAAGGGAAAACTTTAAATGAAGGGGTCAAATGTATGGCACACTGTCTGATGTGTCGGCTGACAGGGAGATAACAATGGTTTTCATTATTAATCTGTTGTCTGTGAACAGTTAATCTAGATCTTAAATCTGTGGTTTGACCGATATACTGTTTTCCACAGCCCTGACAAATCAATGCGTATACAACATATTTACTGTCACATGACATGTTGAATTTAACCTCAAACACAGAATTTGTGTCATTGAATTTAATGCTAGGTCCTTCTAGTATATGGATACATGCGCCACATTTCGATCTGTTACATTTCGCGACCCGTGCATGTAACTGGCTTTCCGAAAAACGAGCTTTTGTAAGAATCTTCTTAAGATTTGGGGCTTGTCTCTTGCTTTTAATAAAAGATGAATTGTTAACAATATCTTTCATTTTAACACTGTTGTTTAGAATAGGTAACTTGTTTAGCACTATTGGGAAAATGTTATTATTATTCGGGTTGTGTGTAGTGACGAGAGGTATAACATTTCCGTTTGTGGCTTTAGCAGATGACTGACGAAGTTCGCTTACGGGCTGGGCAGATGCCTTTCTTATTCCCTTATCAATAAGGCCCTCTGGGTAACCTCGAGAGATTAAAGAGGTTTTCAGCTCCGTTAGCCGTAGCGCCCGAATACTGGGATCTATCACGATAGTGCAGATTCGGCGTGCCAAAGTGTAGGGAATATTTTCTCTGGTGTGTCTTGGATGGTTGGAGTGGAAGCAGAGATATAGTTGTGTGTCCGTTGGTTTTCTGTAGATGTCTGTGGTTATAGCTTCCTCAGATTTTCAAAAATTCTTATTTTGAAATCTGAGGAAACTATAACCACAGACATCTACAGAAAACCAACGGACACACAACTATATCTCCACTTCCACTCCAACCATCCAAGACACATCAGAGAAAATATTCCCTACACTTTGGCACGCCGAATCTGCACTATCGTGATAGATCCCAGTATTCGGGCGCTACGGCTAACGGAGCTGAAAACCTCTTTAGTCTCTCGAGGTTACCCAGAGGGCCTTATTGATAAGGGAATAAGAAAGGCATCTGCCCAGCCCGTAAGCGAACTTCGTCAGTCATCTGCTAAAGCCACAAACGGAAATGTTATACCTCTCGTCACTACACACAACCCGAATAATAATAACATTTTCCCAATAGTGCTAAACACGTTACCTATTCTAAACAACAGTGTTAAAATGAAAGATATTGTTAACAATTCATCTTTTATTAATAGCAAGAGACTGGCTTTTGAAAACCATTGTTATCTCCCTGTCAGCCCCAAATCTTAAGAAGATTCTTACAAAAGCTCGTTTTTCGGAAAGCCAGTTACATGCACGGGTCGCGAAATGTAACAGATCGAAATGTGGCGCATGTATCCATATACTAGAAGGACCTAGCATTAAATTCAATGACACAAATTCTGTGTTTGAGGTTAAATTCAACATGTCATGTGACAGTAAATATGTTGTATACGCATTGATTTGTCAGGGCTGTGGAAAACAGTATATCGGTCAAACCACAGATTTAAGATCTAGATTAACTGTTCACAGGCAACAGATTAATAATGAAAACCATTGTTATCTCCCTGTCAGCCGACACATCAGACAGTGTGCCATACATTTGACCCCTTCATTTAAAGTTTTCCCTTTTTACAAAGTACTAAATGAGAATCAAGCCTTATTGGATGTTAAAGAAACGATGTTTATAGAAAGGTATGGTTCCGAATTAAACGGATCACATAGACCTTGAATATATTTGTTATTTTGTTTGTTTAACAACTTTGTGAAATTAGATTTCATGCAATACATGTACGTATTTATCAAACTGTTGAAGCATGTCATATCCTGAAAATACCCACCTCTCCTTCGCAGACCAATTATGTTTGATTTCGATTATTGTTTATTGCATGTATTATACTCATTTGAATTATCCCTTTTAATCTCTCTTTTCATGTTTATTGTGACCAACTGTTTCTATTAATGTCAGCATGTTATCAAGCCACTGCTTGTTTAAGCCAGGCACGTCGTCTAGCGACCGTTGTGCCCTGTATTTGTATATATACCAGTCTGTCATTTGAAAACAGTATTCCTTGAGAAGAACATTACGTTCGAAACTACAGTCGGAATATAATGATGTAGAAAGTTGAGAAGGTTTTTTCGTTATTTTTCTTATATTACTGCTCCACGCCAGCAAACTTCTTTTTTTTATCTTTATCTTTGCATATTTAGAGCATTTCCACAAAGTGGATGCTCTTATGTTTTCATGAGAAACGGCTCCGCCGGATCCGCCGCCGCGCCTTTAAACGTGTATATCTCTGAAACCGTTAAATATTTTCGGGTCAGACTTTGTGTGCTATCTCCTTAGGCCTGGAAAATTTGCCTGGTTGTGTTTCGATAGCTGATGCTCACCACTAGGTGGCGTTGTAGTCAGAGCATAGTTCTGTGACGATTTCGTCTGAACGACTTGTTTGATTTCTATGAAATTTTATTACAATGGTCTTGAAGGATAGGCAATGTGCTGAAAAGGTTGTGGTGTAGCTGGCGTAATTATAAAGGCACATTTTTTGCATTTAAAAAAAAAGAAGTTTTTTGTGAAATAAAACTTTGCCATTCGCTTGGAGAAATATTTAAAGGTTCTTCTATTCTATGTTGCCAAGCATAAATGTAGGATTGCCGACATGATAATTTTCTTTTGGTGCGAACCAAATTGCTATTTAAATGAAAAATCTCAATTATCTGACTTAATGTCAAAACCTCCATAACCAGTATCATGATTAAAGTTTTTTCCATTGAACTTTTATGTGCAATCTCCCTAGGGCTTTAGATTTCACCTGTTTGTTTTTCATGGTATTTGGTTGTCACTAGGTGGCGCTATAGACATGAATGCAGGTAAACATGTGTAACATCATATCTTCTAAACAACATGTTTGATTTTCATGAAATTTGAGTATAATGATCTTGCGAGATAGGCAAAGAGCTGACAAGATTTTGGTGGTGTTGGCGAAATCATGGAGGCGCATTTTTGCATCTCAAAATAAGATTTTTTTCACAAAAATAGAAATTTACTTCTTTGAATCAGGAAAAGTAATTCGAGTGTGCTGAACATGAATATAACTTTCCCAGTGTTATAATTCACATCCCTTGTAAGCCAAATGGCCATTTCTTTGTAAAACGTGAAATTCACATGACTTGAGTCCATTATCTACATTCCCGAGGCCGCATATGAGGATTTTGCTTCATGTAATTTCGTGATATTGTTCATCATTGGGTGGCACTATAGACAGTAAACTTACATAGGACAATTTATTGGCATTTCATGAAGTTTATTGTCCGACAGACAAAGGATTTCAAAGGACTGAAAGATTTTTTTGTTTTTTTTTGATCGACATTGAAGGGCCACCTCCCATACGGATTTGCAGCCCATCAACATATTGCTTGATTTATATCTCATTATACATTCTTTTTTACAATTACTAATTTTATTAACATTATTGTTTAAAAATGCATTGAAAGGACATTGTTGCTGTTAGCGCTGGCATATACATGTGGCATACAGCATAGTCTGCTAAATATATCTAAATCTAGGCTACATCAACCCCTGCTTACACACATAATGAAAATGCAGTCAGAGAAGATATGCTGCCATCAATATGGTCAGTATGGAAAATTGCAAGGATTCAAACTTGTGAGCTTGATGTCAGGCCATTTTGGTCAAATAGACATACTGTAACACTGATATTCTGCTTCACCTGTCAAGTCTCATAATGTAGGCCTGTATGTTGATCATTCAGGTGATAAAACCTGTAATGTTTGACTTATTGCATAATGCAGTTATAAGTGGACTACTAGACTGCTTGTATCAGCAAAGTAAACACTTCGTTCCAGAATCAGTGCTATTTCTCTCTCCATTACTGATATAATAATTTCATCCTGTTTCCAATTACATAGTCTCCAGTGGTTGTGAACTCTGGGCTTGCAGATGTCTGGAGATGCATTCTGGTCAATTTTCAATGAATAAAATAACAAATTATCACTCAGTAGATGCTCAATTTTTTTTGTTTTATGTGGAGGTCCCCAGGATTTATTTGAAAATCAAGATGTGAAATTGCACATACCGTTGCATTTTTACAGCATAGTTACAAATGTTGATAATTATTTTTTTAACTGAAAAAGTAGAAAGATTTTTGAAGTGGAACTTCTACATACCTGCTATATGGCACATCCCACCTGGGAAATTTTTACATGTATATCTAATTGAAGTAATCCATTGGAACCACTGATGATTTTCCAATAATAGAGAAGAAAAGCAACTCCGAGTAGCTAGGGATGACAATTTCATTCTGTATATTTCGCTATTAGTTTTAGCATCTTCAGCAGTGAACAAAGTTACAAACAGCTCCATACGCACAGTATATATACAAGGCATAATGTGGTAGATACTTCATGTAGGAGGCTATTGTCTGTGTCTTTGTGTCGTTGAAAAGGCACAAGTCTAGACACATTGTTGTCCCCAGACTTGGCTATTGTATGCATTGTCTCGTGATCCTTACATGGAGTATGAACCCATAATGTGATCTTAGCCAATGCACAATTATGAATAGGTGAGTCAGTTAATTATGTCAGTCAGTTTGGACGGATATTAAAATGCTGTCATTTTCAGAAATTAGCCTGACAGCGATCTACAAATGGTGTGATTTAGGTGATACAATACACACTGTAATTGATGAAAACTATACATAATCTGCTTATTTAGCAAGAACTAAGTAAACTGTACACAAATGAATAAAGTATTGTGATATACAGTGGGTATTTACCTACATTGAATATTTCTATATGTCATGAAGTTTGGATAAGGACTGTCATTTTAAGATAATGTAGGTATAATTTACTTGGCAATCCACATCAGAATTGATGAAAACCTACAAATGTTGTAACTCGCATGGGAATGTGTATTGTATCACCTGAATCTCACCATTTGTAGATCACTGTCAGGTTATCGCTTAACATTTAACAATTTCTGAAAATTACAGCATTTTAATATCTGTCCAACCTGATATAATTTACTGGCTTACCTATTCATAATTGTGTATTAGCTAAGATCACATTATGCCTTGTATATATACTGTGTGTATGAAGCTGTTTGTAACTTTGTTCACTGCTGAAGATCCTTAACTAATAGCGAAATATACAGAATAAAATTGTGATTCCTACTCGGAGTTGCTTTTCTTCTCTATAATTGAAGTAAAATGGTGTGTTCTTGTGCATTTTGACAGAATATTTAGACTTTGAAGATGATGTGTAATGATGCCCCAAAATGAACTGAATTTTCCGTGTCATCTGTTTGTCTGTCTCTCTGTCTGCTCATCTTTCTTGTCATACCACACATGCAGCTGGTGATGGATCAGAAGCCTAATGAAATAGACTGACCTTCACCTGTTTTATCGAGGTCAAATTTAGCATTAGCAATAATTTTTAAAGGAGTGAAGATAGGCTCTCCAAATTTATAATACATGTACTTGTGCAATTGGTGACTAACTAGAAGCCTATCCCAGTTTACTGAATCTATTTTCTCGGGTTATATACTGTATATTATGATATAACATGAAATATAGCTAGGAATTCTAAATTGATACCACATATGCAACTGATGATGGACCTGAAGTCTATGAAAATGACTGACATTGACCTATTTTCTCAAGGTCAAAAACTGTATGTTAAGTCACATGTTAACTGCCAACATACACTTCAAATCTAACATTGTCATCATTTTGTTGTGGCTGTGGTTTTTCTTCCAGAACAATTTAGCGAATTTTGCGTGTGTTCCAACAGCCTCATGCTTCAACAGTAACTTAAACCATGCTGTATCAGCTGAGCTGTTGAAACACCCTCATCCTAGCTCTGACATACTGCATCACTGTCGAAATATGGGTACCCGGTACCAAGACAGAGTGATAGATCACACAGCCAGTGAAGGTTCCCAATTTACACATGTACATTGAATGTCGGTATTGCCTATTTTACAGCAACAACAATTCCCTGACTTACAGTGAAAAAATATAGTGAAAGGTATCTGTTTTTTGTTGTTTGGCATTTTTTTTTGCTGGCATTGTTTCAGATAGAATACAACAGCCTAATTCATACAATCAGGAATAAAAAGGGGGTTAAAATCTTTATGTTCAAACTTCTGTAGGGAATATAGAAGTGGCAATTTGAAATTTTATTTTTATTCGATTTTTTAATGTCGGTGGGCCCATGAAACGCAAAATAAGGTTGGTATTGCCTCGCACTGGGTTTCGACCATCGATGAAGAAATCCCTTCTCAGAGGCACTTCTACCAGGGATGATTCCTGATTGCCCATCCTCCAGGGGTATGTGCCCCACCCTCTGTCCCATCCTAAAAATCAATTGCCACCCCTAATAGGGGGTGTGCCCAAATTGGGGAGATCTAAAGCCCTGTGAGTACCAAATTATGTGTTACAAAATTATCTGGGGAAATGCTCTTCGCCCGTGTTTCACACGAGCTTTCATCATCTCCCTAATCTAATGCTAGGGGGCGCTGCTCGGGGCACTGCTATGTGTCGCTGAATGACTGGTCCCGCGAATAACGAACTGCGAACCGCGGTCTAACTTTATGAACGTAGAGACAAGTGAGTTTCACTAAACGAGATGCCTGGAGCCTGGCATTCTCACTAGGGTAGTAGGCTGACTACTCAAGCGTACGAAGCTATCAGGCCACCAGACAGGTCTGGACAGGTATCATGTCACTGTTCTCATTGATTATTGGCATTGGAGCTTTAGCCAATCAGGACACAGTCTTAGATTTTGCCAGTTCTAAAAATACATGTTTAGAGCGCTTTTGAGCGAACAACATTCGTGCACACAACTGCTATTGATTATTGTTTTAATATATTGTACTTAAGATACCAAAACAACGTGTAATATACTAATAAGAATAAAGCATCACGCTGATGGACCGCGAAAGAAGCACACAACCGCCACAATTGACGCCGGACGTCTATCACTGCTTCAAGGCTTCAAGTCCACTCATCCACCAATATACATGTATTATTGGGACCTGGAGCGTTGGAATGTGCACCCGTCGATGCTAAACGTCGAAAACGCTTCAACGCTTGAAGTGCAGGTGTCAAATGCTTCAACGCTTCAACACTTTAGTGTGGGCATAATCTCGTTTCAGCGCATTAACTTCACACAAATCTCATTTACTTCATGAATGCTGAGAAAAAGTTTTAAGATCCACAGACGTAGCTTGAGAGAATATTAGATGCAAATATGTGTAGCTTTGAACTTAATTTTGCTTTGGTACACATATATCCACACTTATATAGAAACTCTGATTTTCCTACTTTTAGGCCACAGTGACCTTTGATCTATTGACTTCAATTGTGAGATGTGACTTCAATTTGACCTGATAGATATCCTGCTGAGTGAGTAGTAGGTTTAACGTCGTTTTTTCAACCTTGTTTCATTCATATCACGATGGTGCCTACATGTGCCAGAACACGAGAATGTTGACAGTTACTGTAGTATCCTGGACACTGATCAGCCCAGCCAGTACAGCAACCTGGTCACCCATCCAAGTATTGAATTAGTGAGATCGGTCATTCTGTTAAAAAATTAAGGAACTAAACAACGAAAGTCGGGAAGAGGAGGAGACAGAGAAGTGGAATTTCGCCAGTTATAGCTGAGTTAAGCCCCGTAAGTAAATGGCAACCCAGGTAAAGACGGATACGTGAGGACCTAATCCAGAAACGCTAGCTGTGATAGGTGAAAGGGGCCGTGGCATTTCTATCACAGCTCAGAGCGGAGGTAGGTTAAAACATGGCGATAAAAGTTGGCTTTCCTAAAGGTGCTTTTTCGCAATCTTTGGCTGACGAAAATAACAAACGGGAGAGAAAAAATATGCCAATTTGATACAGTTTGACCGACCTGAGCTTCAATGTCCATGTACCATATCTCATGACTGTTTTCATGCTGACAAAATGTGATCAAATGTGTGAGGAAAACTTTTAACTGATTTTCCAGTTTTGGCGCTTTCTGACATGTTGTAAGAATATGACCTATGCTATTTTTATCTCGTGACCTTCTTGATCACATGAATATAAACACAAATCGCTTATTGGTTTATAACCGGCATGGATCGATTTCTGATGACGTGAGCCAAAGGTCAACCACATTCTGCGCATGTCCCTGTCAACTGTGGAAAAAGAAACACAACGGTTTTGTTGACAAAATCCGTGTTTGAAGGCAGATTTTTCTAATTAAAGGAATGATTAGGTGGTTGTCAGTGCTGGAGATGCCAAATCATATCATTTATTCGGTAAAATGCTTTTCGTGCCTCTGTCTCAATTCCCCACACCGTGTGCAGTGAAAGCTCTCGAGCGACTGACGTCCAATTTTTAGCTCATCTGGGCCGAAGGCCTGATGGGCTAATGTCATGGCCTGATTGTCCGTCATGCGGTGTGCATCGTGCGTAAACATCTTCTTCTCTGAAACCACTTGGCTGATTAAGCTGGAACTTGAGTACACCAGAATTTGCTCATGCGATGTCGATATGATTTTATATATGGCTGCCTTGGTGGCCATCTTGAATTTGCCAGTGAACTCTTGTCATCATTATTTTTCGGTAACTACTTCATGGATCTTTCTCAAATTTGGTACACTGGTTCCCCTTTGGGTCTAGTTGTACAACATGTATACTTTAGTCCAATTTGAATATCCAATATGGCCACCAGGTGGTCATCTTGGATTTCCCGATGAAACATTGTTATCGCGATTTCTCAGGAACTACTGCATAGATCTTTCTCAAATTTGGTACACAGGTTCCCCTTGGGGTCTAGTTGTGCAGGATACCTTTCGGCTTCGATTCGAAAATCCTTGATTTTCCCATGAAACATTGTTAACGAGATTTCTCAGGAACTACTGCATTGATCTTTCTCAAATTTGATACACAGGTTCCCCTTGGGATCTAGTTGTACAAGATACCTTTTCTGGTCCGAGTCGAAAATCCAATATGGTCACCAGGCGGCCATCTTGAATTTTCACATGAAACGTTTCACGATTTCTCAGGAACTACTCCACGGATCTTTCTCAAATTTGATACACAAGTTCCCCTTGGGGTCTAGTTGTGCAAGATACCTTTTCTCCTCTGGTTTGAAAATCCAATATGGCCACCAGGTGGCCATCTTGGATTTTCCTATGAAACTTTATCATGATTTCTCAAGAAGTACTTCATGGATCTTTCTCAAATTTGGTACACAGGTTCCCCTTGGGGTCTAGTTGTGCAAGATACCTTTTGTGATCTGATTCGAAAATCCAATATGGCCAACAGGCGACCATCTTGGATTTCCTCATGAAACATTGTTATCGCGATTTCTCAGGAACTACTGCATTGATCTTTCTCAAATTTGATACACAAGTTCTCCTTGGGGTCTGGCTGTGCAAGATACCTTTTTTGGTCCGATTTGAAAATCCAATATGTCCACCAGGCGGCCATCTTGAATTTCCCCATGAAATTTTGTTATCGTGAATTCTCAGGAAATTACTGCATGGATCTTTGTCAAATTTTCGAAAATCCAATATGGTCGCATCTTGAAGTTCCTATGAAACTTTGTTATCATGAAATCTCAGGAAATTACTGCATGGATCATTTAGTGTTCAGGTGGGACAGCGCAAGTTAGAAACTCATCTATTGCAGTTTTTAGTAAAAATTTCTTACAGCTACTTTCTCTAGTTACAGCCAGATGAGCTACAGTGTCGTGGCACTATCTTTTTCTTTCCGTTTCAGTCTGTATTAGTGACTCGGGCTAGAGGAGTCCGTTCAGCAACAACCAAACAAAAAATAGACTCTTTAGCCGATGTTTTCAGGCTAGTGAGGACCCAGAAGTTTTGGTGCGTTTAGACTCAGTTGTGCGCACAGGGATGTTATTTCTCGTCGTAGAAGTTGAAGTGTTCTATCGTGTGGAAAATTGTTGCATGGATTGTTTCTTGCTTACATTTGAAAGGGCATTCCTGCCCATGGACCTGGGTCCAGACGCAGAGGAATAACTTCACGCTCAGACGTCTTTTGATGTGAATTTATTCTGCAGGCTCTCAATGTGTCTGATGGTACAAATCACCACGATTACAATGTGTCTCTTCTGGTACAAATCACTATGGTTACCGTGGATAGTTCTGGAGATCCTGAAGAGTATAAGATTATACCTGCCTGTATTGGAGTTATGAAACCTGTGTATGGAAGAATGGCATCGATGGTATTGGTACACTTATATCGGTGTCAGAACTTAGAATGCCGTGAATGTTTCGTACTATCAGCTGTTAACAAGACTTCGGTTTTGATTAAACTCATTATGTTTGCCATTAATTTTTGGCATTCTAATTTCTGGTTTCAATCACAACATATGCATCTGGTGATGGTCTAGTAACATTGACTCATGATACACTTTGGCGCGATACTTCCAGTTTATCACTTATTCTCATTCTTCAGCAGAAATATTAATGCGCCAATGAACATAATTACAACAACGAAACCGAATAACAGCATAAGAATGAGTGGCCAGAAAAAGCAGTCCTTCCCCATACAGAAATTTCCTATTACCGAATGTTCCGCTTTCTGTTTATCGTACAGTAGACCAACGAAAAGTTGGATGATGAACACGAAAATTCCCGTCAATATAAAGATAGATGCGTTGAATGTGGCAAAATGACGTTTCCCGAAATATGCCGCTAGTACAGTCAGTGGTAACAGTGCAGACATGCCTACCGAAAACCCCGCCAACACGGCTGAAAGGATCGCGGCAAATGAATAATCCAGCCAAAAAATATCCACGCCTATAGCCAGAATCAATGATACGCTTCCGACGAAAATGATGCAGAGCTTCCCCCATACCATCGGGATTCTATCCACGATTGGTCCGACAGAAATTCTCGTAAGGGCTATAGAGATTGATAGAACAGAAACGAGAAGGTCCGGATTCGCGGATTTCACTGTGTGTACCATAGATGTGACATTGTTCATATATGCAAAAGAAAGCGCATTGAATAAGCCAGCGGGCCACACTATCAAATTGTAGAAAGTGTTTTTCAAAATCTCTCTACTAGTTGCATTCCCAGGAGTGTTCAGTTTCTCTTCCTTAATATCCTGATATGGCGAGTTGATGGAAGAATCCGTTTCAATTTCCAGTTTGTCTTCTGTTATGAGGTTTGTCTCTTCGCCATCTTCGACTGGACATGGTCGGTGTGTCACCATACACAATGCCAGGATTGAGCCGAATAATATTGCACAAGTTAGAAAAAATCCCTCGAGATTACGCTCTTCGGCGAAACCATAGCGATAAATGAGAGTATAAAATACTTTCCCCAGGCTAGTGAAACACATATATAATCCAATCACCTTCCCGCTATGGCGAACAGGAACATTTTGTACTCCAATATAGGTAACGTGTAAGGAGGAAATCGAATTTACTGCACCTGCAAAACAAAAGTAAAAAATTAATATTAACTCCAGTTACAATATACAGATGCCGTAAGAGACTTAGGCAAATTATACACATCATTCCTACTGATGGTTCGTCTGACAAATCCGAACCATGACAGAAGACGAATTCGTCAGGACTAGGAGAAGTCGTTTATTCTGTCGTAAAAAGGTGTGCCCCGCCTAGCAACACCTAGAACGATAGAGAGCTAAAATATCCCCGTTAAAATTGTCCCATCCAACCACCCGAATTCTATACGTGTTGTCTCAGTGAAATCCCTCCCTCGTCTGATCTATCTCAGTGGATGCCCCGAAGATTCCCGAAGTTCTAGCTTCGGGCTTAAACCGGTTCGGGGAAGTTCGAAGGAACTAGCCCGGATGAGGCAATCTCCTGGCATGTACGGTTTATTTCGCTATACCAGGGACTAACATTCACGAGCGTATATCTACCTCTACAACACCCCTCCCCGTTTTCTTTTTGGCGAAGGTCTTACTTCGCCTTGCTAGAACCCTTCCCTTCGCAGGCAACCGCCGTTCTAGCGCTGCCAACGATTACTAAAATACGAGACAAAGACGTGAATTCTCCATGTTATATCACATGTGTCAAATTCCGTAACATGCAGTGTACAAAAGTACACTGCTCCCTAAAAGCACCCAACTTCAATAAAATGGTAACCATCCCACTAGTCCAGTCTCATTACCAGACTGTCTATAATTACACCCAAACCCACTAAAAATCTCACTCAAATGGTCAGCCTCATGGGACTGATCACTGTATTTCTCAACGAGAGATCTTGAAGGATCTTGGCGCCCACCATTGTCCGATAATTGTAAGCTAATAACAAGAGGATCTTTTTGTCCATTGTTGCTAAGAACAAACCATTGATTTGTACATTTAAGTCATTTGTGTTCTTGACATGGTACATGCCCAAATAATGTCATCGTGGAGTTCGAAATGGTATTGTGCACAATGTGGCTGATTTTACGTACATGACGGGGTCATCAAATAAGGAATTAAAAAGACTCTGGGACAATTTTGATGTAGGATTTATATATGTGCAAGCAGTTTTTCTGTTTATATTTTATGTCAGTTAAAAGTCAAACCAGTCGGTAGGGCTTACTTCCTTAACATAGCGAAGTGAATGTTTTGTGAAACAATGTTCTTTGAGAATGAAACATTTAAAGTTAATGAAAGTTCATAGACAATGTCTTTGAAATAACTGTTTTAGTAGGGGAGACCGGGGTAATGTCGAACGTATAACTTCAACACGTGACATCGAAACTTCTTCGCTGCAGTGCAATTTACTTTTGCAGTGGCAAAGACACAAAGTAGGCCTGATGTTAGCCAAGATATAAATATGAAGAAGTTGTTGTTCAATATAGATTTATTAAGAAATCATAAAGTCGGGGTCACCCTGTCGGCAAATGCGACGAGATGAAATGTCCGGTAACAAGGTTTGACTGTGAAATTAAAGATGGCAAGTAGGTGGCCATAGTTCATAGTCCATAGATTCATCCTGTACATAGGAGCAGCACCTCCAATGCTAGGAGTGTTACACATGCATATATATATAGAAGCGAAAGTCCATTAAGGCATATAAAAAATAAAGTACAATATGCTGGAAGGTGTTGAACATCATTTGCAGTACTGCACGTGAAAGGTTACAGATGACATTACCGAGCGTTCAACAGTTCAGTTTGATGATGATGAAGAGTGTACAGGTATCGCCAGAGAACACTCATCACATTTGCGACACACCCAGGGTCGCTCAGACGAGATGAAGGGTCTATGATAAAGACAGATATATCATCTGGAGCCCTTGCATTGTGTGGAAGGTCTTCGAGGCACTCGGCACACACAGATTTTTAAATCAGGGCAAGAAATTTGTCTCTGGTGTCTTGAAGGGTGTCGCACGTGACAAGGAAATGTATGCTAGACTCAGGATCCTCAGCTGAATGGGGAGGGCTTGGACATCTGTTACACCCGTAGAGACGGAGGATATCGCAGGATGAGGTTTTCCAGTTGGAAAGCAGCCGAGGGTCATACAATGTATATCTGAAAGAAGGATACATATTAAATTTTTGAATGTGAATAAAAACACCTGTTGCATAATAGACCGTAATGGCGACCTGTGTACCAAATTTGAAGAAAAAAAATCTGTTAATTCCGGAGAATTTGTGAAAACTCTCCTCAAGAAATAGATGCTGTTATGTATTGGTTGAGACTATGGAACTTCTCACTTTTCGCAACCGATCCATGTATGACATGTCAGTGATTGAGAAGGGAATAATTATCTTTTAATTTGTTTTTCTGGCTATAACTTACCATTACTGAAGACGAAATTTTTTTTTGCAATGAAATATATGGGAATTACCTGATGATGGTCATGTAATAGAATAAAGAAAGGTTTGTACTCACTTGTCAGAAGATCCTCCAACGATTAAGTACAGGAATCGACTTCTTGTCACAGAATCCTGGCGATCCCTATCTCTTCTTGACGATACCCACTGCAAGGCATCTTGGTGATGCCAAAGTCAAGGCATCTTGGAGATGCCCATGCAGGCCACCCATGGGCATTGGTTGAACGTAACTCAAGGACTGGCTTGAAGTATGTGTCAGGAGCCTCGAGTCAATTTTCCGCATTTTTCATAGTTGTAATATGGTGCTCAAAAGTGACAAAAATCACACTAATTTGGTCATTGGGTATGAACGGGGATCCTTTAATGGACGTCTGATTATAGATTCAGGGAGTAGATGCTTAGAATTATCGATGTAATAGAATTCATATAGTAAATTTCTTGTATCCTCTAATTCGTTCTTGCTTTCGTGTAGAAATTCGTTCTTTTTTCATGTGATTGTTGTCATATTTGCTGAGATATATGTTGGCTGATACAGAGACGACTTTCAATGAACAGATGTAAATGTACAGAATACAAGTCCATGGTTAGACCAATAAGTTGGTATTACGCCAGCCTGCACACACTTTTCATTGGTGTAGACGTGGTCGAGTAATGTCCCATTTACAGTTGTGGGTTCAGTGATTAACTGGTTAAGTCCTAATTCCTGTTCCATGAATTGTACAAATGTAGTATCTTTCTCCAGCAAGTTCATATTGAAATCTCCAAGAAAGAAAGTCGGTTTATGTGTATTTATCAATGGCTGGATATTGTTGCGTACAACGTGTTCTAGTTGTATATCTGACAGTTTTGGTGTTTTGTAGATGAATATCACTTGAACATCATTTCTTTTGATTCGTGCATTTATGAAGATAAATTCAACGTTATCATAGATGTGAGAATTGATCTTCTTCACAGTTATGTCATCCTTTATGTATGCGACTAGTCCATGAAATGGTCTGGTCATGTTGGATGACCGAGCTTCATCTAATCTATACGTTTGAAACCCTGGCAGCTCATACTGATCAGCTTTGTCTGTATTTACAAGACGTGTCTCACAAATTCCAATTAAGTCTGCATTGTTAAACAGTAGTTTTACCTGGGAGTTGTCAATACTGTACAGAGGTGTATAACACAACTGAAGTGGATTCTTGTAAAGCCTTTCCATTTCTTGATGTACCTTTTCATCCACTTTCAATGCTTTCTCATTGAAGTCAAGAATGTGCAAGTTTGCTAATTTGTGAACTCGAGACAGTGCAACATAATGAACATGCGGTGGTTTATAACTGGAGCTTAGATCTACAACTTCATCAACTGTGGCGCCTTGTGCTTTGTGAACAGTCTTAGCTGCAGCTGGGGCAAGTGGAAATTGGATTCTTTGATAAGTTTTTTTGTTATGAAGAAATGTCCGTTTTGTTTCAAATACTGATGTCCATTGCTGATCAATATCGGTATGATAGAGATGTTTGTATTGTTTTCTCCTTTTGCTACCAATGTTTGTATCGGTAAAAAGAACCCATACAATGGCTGGTCTCTTAGATGTTCCTTTGTACTCGATGTGTTTCAGAATTGCTGATGCACCATTTGTCAACCCATCATCGACGTCAACATTGACTGTTACATCATATGTCATGTCAACCGCAAGTTTCAGCACACTAGGCAGGTTTCCAGTTTGGTTGAGTTTGTCTTTCTTATTAATTTCTTCTACCAAGTGGATCTTAGTCTCTTTGTTCATGTTCATGGGGGAAATAATATCCGTATCGGCGAAGACGTCTACTTTTTTAGTTTTCAGATCTTGAATCAATGTGCTGTTGAAGTTATCAACTTTCTTGTTCTCTGTAAATCAATGCAGAGCTTTCCTTGGATAGTTTACAGATGTTGCAGAAATCGTGTGAGATGTGATAATTTCTTTATCTGTTGGTTGGAGTTGATTGAATCTTAACCTGTTTAACATCTCAGCAAATGGCAAGTCGTCTTTTTGTCTCATAATTTCGACGAGTTCAAACATTTGGAAATGTTTTTTCCATAAGTTGCTTGCTAGACCGACAGACCAATCAGAGAAGATCCATGACTCTGCTACAGGACATAACTGATAAAAGTCTCCGACAGCTATTATACTTATCCCTCCGAAATCTCGTTTTGTACCTGTTAGTTCTTGTAGTCGGTCATGCATGAAAGCGAAGAGCTTGTTACCAACCATGGAGATTTCATCGATAATGATAACAGCAAGGTCTTTGTAAGTTCGAAATGTATTTAGCTCATCACTGTACATATGCTGTTGTGTTTGGAACATTTTCTTGTGGAAAGCAGAGGCTATTGTTACTCCATTTATGTTGTAAGCTGCCTTTCCTGTGAATGCTGTTCGCAAGATCTTTATAGTATCCGGGTCATCGCCATCTTTGGAATTTAGAAGTCTATGTAGTGTTTGGTAGAGAGCTTGTATTACTACAGATTTACCAACGCCTGCTCCACCCGACAGGAATGCGTAAAGGGGATCAGTCTTTGTAGATATCCATTGTACAACGTGATTGAAGAATTCTCGTTGTTTAATGTTAAGAGAACGGAGCAAAGCCCTGCATTCATCATCTGGAAGCAGTACTGAATTTGTTTCAACGGATACAGAGATATCAGGTAAATCAAGATCTTGGCCAATATCTGCTGTGCCCTGGGATTGTGTTCGGGGAATGAAGTGGATAAACTCCTCTGACTGACTGGTAGATTGCTCAGCATCTTCTGCTTGCACTTGTTCAGTGTTGCGTGCTAATATAT
>JAVTVY010002840.1:0-35555 GCA_036873755.1 Hanleya hanleyi | reverse complement strand
CGAAACTTCGCACTTGAATCACCTTCGAAATGACAAACATATTCGCAAATTGAGTATAGGATGATATCCATAAATACTAACTAGAAATGTTTCTTGTTTGCAGAATTTGATTTTAAAGAAAAGAAATTAATAAAATTAGCAACCTTCGAAAAGGCTTGGCCGAACATGTCAGATGAGATGATATTTGCTAAGAATGAAATAGTTAATCATTTATATAGAAGAAGCAAACCATGTCTTGGTATTGACTTGCTGCGTGGAAAAGAGTGGCAAGGAATTTAGTTCGCAGATGATAACGAACGTAAATGCAGAAACCTAATTAATTATTTTAATCGAATATCAAGACTGTAACAGGCCTCAATTTGAATAGTGAAAAAGTGTCATTATGCCTGTTCGATAAAGCCTTAAATCGCCACAGATCGAAGTGATAGATCCGATACTAAATTTATTGAAAAATAACTTTGAAGGAAATATAAATTTTCCATTTTGATCGGCAAATTAACCGAGAAGGGAGACTGAAGAGCGCAGATTTTCGCGCTATGACTAAATCCTCGAAATTTATTTGGATTTACAAATGTTTGAAAGCCTTTTTGATTTGCAAAAGGTAACGACTGAACCGAATGCTTTGAAACTTGGCATAGACAATATTTGTACCAAAACATTGCCAAAGCGATCATGGTGAGTTCGTCTGTCAATTCAGTATAGACGGAACGGCAGAGTCAAAATCGTCGGATTTTGAATGGGGAAAGTGAATATATATATATATGGCATCAGAACTATTACGCAATCCCTACAATTGTGGGTTACAAGTTGAAAATTACATCCCTTGGCATAAAACACTGGCAGATGGCGTTTTTTTCTACAATTACCACTACCTCTGCTGATATGTCTTTCACTGTATTATTGCCACTGCCGCAGGTTTTGACTACAATGTAGTCATTTCTCACTTGTTATTTAAGGAAGCCCTAGCTATTCGGCGATCAAATCCTAAACTTAACAGTGGTGTAAAAGCTTCGAAAGAGCTACAGTTATTCAGGTAGACTACTGTTTATTATTTTGGTATTTTGTTGCCAATTTCAATGTTTTTTTTTATTATATATATATTTTATTCCATCAATCACTGTTTAGATAAGATAATACAGCCATCCAGCATTTCTGTGGTGTGTGTATTCCTTGTCTTGTCTTAATATAATTCAGCATTTCCCATTCTGTAACTATCCAATTCTCTATATTTTATTTCCGATTTCAATCCTCCATACATGTACCGTTGTTACGTTTCTCTAATCAACTTAATACATATTTTCTTTTTTTTCTAATCTGTGTTTCACTTGTGTTTATTCCCCTGATTGACATTTCTGCTGCCACTCTATACACATTCACACACCTCAATAAATCACCTCCCGTCACTATTAATCTTTATCAAACTATTGCCATTTCGATTGTGTATTGCCAGGCCTATGTGTATTCCTTGTCATGCCTATTTGCCACTCATGTTTACCTTGTTATGTTCACATATTATCTGATTGGCTATTGCCCTATAATTTTGTGTATCTAACCATTTCAGTCTTTGTTAGTCGTTTTTGTCTATAAGAGCCTGTAACTGCTGTTAAATCACATCCTGAAGATGACACATAAAATTTTGTCGAAATATTGAGACTGTCGCCATGCGTTTATTAAAGGGAACGTAAACTCTGGTGAAACTTGCATGGCCAGTTAAAGCTTTTTCCTCATAGAATCCAAATCGTTTATCAGATATTTTTTTACAATTTTTTCAAAGCAGTACTAAACGTCTTAACTTCGTTACACTGGACGACGAACATAGAGGCCTCCATGTTCGAAGAATCGTGACGTCAGTGGACACTAGTTCTTCTGCCTCTGGAGGTAAAAACGCGTCAATTTGCAGAGGCGCAGTAATCGAGACCGTAGCTTACAAACATGAACGAGGATGACAGTGCGACGTGTCGGGATTACCTGGTACATTGTGACAGCCAAATGCAGAGCAGCCCGGCATCGTAGAATATCTGTTAGAATCAGGCTGTATTCTACATCAAAGCTAATCGATAACATTGCCTCTGTTAGTCAGGGAACGGATGAGTGCATGAAAACGACCATATTCGGCCATGTTATCTCGACACAGAGAATGTCCGATGACGTAGGAGATTATCGGCACAACTGAATTTTACGCTTTCCCATTGGATAAAAATCCTGCCCAAAACAAACATGGCGGCGCCCCCAAGAAATTCCAAATCACGGTATTTTCTATGTTTGCGTCTGTCTCATTCATTGGAAAAAAATGAGAAAAAATATTTGTCACGATTTTTTAAATCTATCGGGATTGTTGTATAATTCCCGCGGTGTTTTACCGCAGAGTTTACGTTTACGTTTACGTTAAGTTTATTCGGAGTTACTTTGCTTCTGCATTACGGCCCCTATCTTCTAACCCAGTTTGGGCATTTTTCTCCATATTGGGGAGAAGTGTCCGCCCTTGGTTGTAATAGAAAAGGATATCAAAAGGGATACTATTCACAAGGACATTCTTATCCATCAATCACACCGTCAATACATCATGATGATGTTCCAAATTGTCAAATCTGTATCGCTGATCAGTATTCTTAATTTGTATTTCGTTTATTTATAAATTTAGTTTTAAAGTCGCTATCTAGAGTATGATGTATCTCAAATTTTGAATCTTCATATGAAAACGTTGAGGATTTTGAAACACACTTTAATTTTGAAGTTGATATCATTAAATATTTGCTGATATCAGCAAATATTTGCGAATATCAGCAAATATATTTTTATTAAGTAAATCATTTCATGATATCAGCAAATATTTTATGATGTCGCCAAATACTGAATAAATACGCTCTTTCCTTATTCGCTAGGAGAGATCGCCGGTATGGTTATTTGAAATGTATTTGTGTTCAACATTTGATTTACGTGGACTGAGGCCCATCTGTGTTTAATCCGATATAAACATAATGCAACGCGGCCGGGGACTTTAAAATGGTTCTTGCTTCTTTGTGTCCGTGGATGTCCGTGAATGTCCGTGTACGTCCGTGCATGTGTGTTCGAATTTTCCGTAAGCGATAACTTCCTAATGCTTCGTTGGATTGTTCCGAAATTCGGCATACTCATTCCTTGCGACAAGACGCCAGTCGGTGTTGCATTTCAGCAACATCTGCCTGAAGGTGGCGCCACTGGGTTGCTTCTTTGTGTCCGTGGATGTCCGTGTACGTCCGTGCATGTCTGTTCGAATTTTCCGCAAGCGATAACTTCCTACTGCTTTGTTGCATTGTTTCGAAATTCGGCATACGCATTCCTTGTGACAAGACGCCAGCCGGTATTGCATTTCAGCAACATCTGCCTGAAGATGGCGCCACTGAGTTTCGTTTCTTCGTGACCGTTCCAGTTAAAATGGGTCTTGCTCTCTTTGTGTATGTGGATGTCTCTTCAAATTCTTCACAGGCGATAACTTCCGAAAGCTTTGTCGGATTCCTTCGAAATTTAGCATATACAACACTCCTTGTGACTAGACGTGGGTTGGTATTGCGTTTCAGCCAGATCCACCTGAAGGTGGCGCCACTGGGTCTTGTTCCAATCTTCTGTGCATGTCCGTGGTTTCCATTCAAATTCTTCACATGCGATAACTTCCAAATGCTTTGTCTAATAATTAGGCATCCCTAAATGCGTTTGTCATTTTTCTTCTTTCTTCCGCTTCTCGCTGTTAGTTTCGAATTTCATGCCGCTTTAAATGAAGGGCAACATTTCCTTCAATTTTGCTGTGAAATCATTCTATTCCACATCATATGATTTACCCTAAAGCTATTGCATGAACCATATTTTATTTCAGAATTATAATACGAAATAACTGGCGGGGAAATCCCCGCAGTACTGAACTCCTGTTTTTTTAATTTCGTGTCATCTTAAATGAAGGATAACATTTCCTTCAATTTTGCTATCAAATAATTGTATTCCACATCATATGATTTACCCTGAAGTTTTTGCACGAACCATATTTTATTTCACATGTATAACATGAAATACCGAACCCGTTTTTGTTTTGTTTTTTTTTTGTCATCTTAAATGAAGGAAAACATTTCTTTCAATTTTGCTATCAAACAATTGTGTCGCACATCATATGATTTACCCTAAAGCTTCTGCAGGAACCATTTGTGTCCACACGTGTAACTTACTATATTAATTACAACTGAGTTCCAAAAGTTTGAGTGCACACTGTGCATATGATCAATTTCCTGAATTGAATTGAATTCCACCTTGCTGTTTTTCGGACTGACAGATGAAGGCATGCAGTTGTCAGTTTGGTTGCTTCATGTACAGGGAGCTTTCTATGGCTTTCATGTCAGCACACCTACCACTACCCTCAAGGAGAGCATGTCCCCATCCCCAGGGCGCCGAGCCGCACCCTCTATTTCCTTAACTAGCCCTCGTCCGACCCTCATATATTGTGTTTGAGCATATATATCTCCAATATATCTTGGCAGAAGCTGAAATTTATGTGTTGTCTGCAATATTGGGATAATATTCAATTATTGGGATAATTGCAACTCCAAAAAGTTTCAATTTATCAGGCACAGACCCATGTTTTTGTATTTGGTAAATGGATCCCTTGTCTATAGATCTTGCTTGGAATTGTTTTTCGTGCCAATCCACTTCTGGGTGGCGCCACCTCGGGCCAAGTTAAAATTGCATCTCCAGACAATAACTTTTGAAAACCTTAAGGATTCTTTCCAAATTTGATGTGGTGGTACCTTGCCTCAAGATCTGGCTTGAGAATGTTTTTCATGTTGATAGGGGGACCACCTGAAAGCTAAGTTGAGTGTTTCCAGACAATAACTTTTGAAAACCTGAACCGATTCATTCCAAATTTGGTTTGTAGATACCTCGCCTCAATTTCTCGTTTGGCATTGTTTTTCATGCCGATCCACATATAGGTTGTGTCACCTGGGGGCAAATTTAAACTTATGTTTCCGGACAATAACTTTTTAATACTTGAATGAATTCTTTCCAAGTTTGGTATACATGTACCTTACCTGAAGGTTTCACTTGGTATTGTTTTTCTTGTAGATCTGCCACCTGTAGGCCAAGTTTGCATTTTCTATTTCCAATGTCAAGGGATGTTGCCTCAAGATCGCGGTTGAGATTATTTGTTATGCCTATCTGCCTACACATGGCGCTACCTGAAGGCCAAGGTAAAATTGCATTTCCGGACAGTAACTGTTGGACCTTAATGGATTCTTTTAAACTTGGTATGTGGGTACCTACCCCAAGGTATCTTATGGGGCCTAAGTTTTTACTTTCTTCACAAATAATGAATATTTCCTTTACTAAAGATGCAAAAGGGATGCCTCCAATCGTATTCGATCTACTGTACCTAGTTTCTTCAATATTTGGCATATGCATTCCTTTTGAATAGATGTTGATTGGTATTGCGTTTCACAAAGATCTGCCTGTAAGTGGCGCCACTAGGTTCTTTCTGTTCTTTTGTGCTGCAAGCGATAACTTTGAAACGCTTTGAAATGTCGCTCGAAATTTGGTTTCCGGGCAATAACTTGAGACCTGCTCATCAAATTCTTCCCAAATTAGGCATGCATATACATTGTACCTTGCCATGAGATTAAAAATCAAATGTTAAAATCAAAATTTGTTTTCATCCAATAACTTGCGAACTGCTCATCGGAATTTCCTCAAATTTAGCATGCATACATGCCAGGAGATGTTGCGTGGGATTGCCTTTCGCTCACTTTTACTTACAGGTGGTGCCACCTGGTGGCGAAATACCAGATTTATTTCCGGGTAATATCTTGAGAACCGCTCGTCAGCTTCTTCTTAAATCTGGTATGAATATATCATGACATATGATGTCGCTTGGGATTGCGTTTCGCCCACTTGTGCTTACAGGTAGCACCACCTCGTGTCAAATCTAAATTTGATTTCGCTTATCAGATTTTTTTCAAAATTGGTATGCAGATACCATGCCATGATATGTCCCTTGGGATTATATTTCACCTGCTTCTGCATACTGGTGGCGACACCTGGTGGAAAAATCTGAAATTTGTTTCTGGCAATCATTTGACAACTGTTCATCGGATTCTTCTCAAATTTGGTATTCATATGCCATAAGATGTCACTTGGGATTGTGTTTCGCCCACTTGTGCATACAAATCTAAATTTGGTTTCCGGGCAATAACCCCTTTTCAGATTCTTCCCAAAGCTCGTATGCTGATACACCATGTCATGAGATGATCCTTGGGATTGCGTTTCGCCCACTTGCACCTACAGTTGGCGACACCTGGTGGCAAATTTATAATTTCGTTTCCAGACAATAGGTTGAAGATGCATTCAACCTTTCGTCAAATTTGGTTTGCAGATAATATGCCTTGAGATGTCACTTGGGGTCGCTTCTCGGTTACATAATTTCCATGCTTCACTGCATGGAAACTATCTTACAGAAGCAAAAGAAACCCGTTCAGTCAACCGTTCTGAGTTGATTTTAAAACTTGGGAAGGCAGAAAGACCCTTCCGCATCCAACGCCTATGAAGTAGTAGTTGCCTCACTCATGTATATCCCCCGAAACCAACAATGTTAAAAAATATTGCTGCCATTTCGGCGGGGGACTTAGCATCCTCTGGCTGCTCGTTAGCTTTGTAACTGATATCTGAAGAAATGCGGAAACGTTTCGAATGAGCACATGACAAATATAATGTTGGTTCTATTTAATCGGTTTAACATAATACGAGTCAGAATTAAGTTATTGTTGAATAGACTTTCTACTTCCTCCATTTAAGCAGGTATAGTTCAGTACGGCCTACAGATGAAATAGGGATGCGTCTAATGTCATGGACTTCGACGATTTAGTAAATTGTAGCCCTGACAGTTGAACTTGTAATCCAATATTCAACAGGCGCCTCTTGTACAATTCTTCGTCGAGACATTACGTTCCGCTCTCGTTGGACAGGTTACGGTTCTCTCTCTTTCATGTGTTAGCAGGCATGACTGTTTCGTACTTGTTTCTGTCTGGTCGCAAATGGCTTACCGGTCATCTTACCCTCTTATCCGCCATCATACCCAAGGATATACCGGCCTTCCCTGTCATACCCGCCGGTAGACCCGCCTTACCTGATGACGTCACCGATCCCTGATCGCTTGTGGCCTTTTTCCATTACTGTTTTCTCCAAGGTGAAGGAAATTATGAGGTGGAGTGATATGCGTCTGTTTACGCTGAACCCCTGAGAAACGTATAATTGCTACATCATTAAATGCATAATAGATGGAAATATATTCCCATTTTGTTCAAGAATCGAAAAATTGCGGAACTGTTTCGAATGGACATATGACAAACAGCATGATAGCAGTATTTAATCGGTTGCTCATGATATGACTTAAACAGATAGTACTATATACCGCTCTTAGACCAAATATAGAAGCACCCAATAGGTGGGTATAGATACACAATACAGCACAGGTTTGAGCAGATCTCTGTTTTGTGGGGGTCACTTTCAACGTGTTTTGCTTACTCGCCGTTTAGGAAATAGATAAAAAGAAATGAAAATAAGCTGTTTCGATATCCATGAATAATATTAATGTTAATATGCTGACAGCGGTTTTCGATTGCTCCATAGTTGGTTGGTAATAATTTTCACTATTTGAACTGGAGGATGATTCGGGACCAGTCCAGCTTCATAACGACATTTCCGTTTGGTGTTATAATCCTATAATCAACAGGCGCTTTTCGAGAAGGTTAAAAGATTTCTTGACGAAATGACAGAACTACAAAATATAGGACCAGTCAAAACATAATGAATAAAATAAGTTTATGTTTATTTCACTAGACAAACCAGAATATTCGCAGCACATGTTACATGATATACTGTACAATGTTAACACATATGGGAAATCTTCGAATCTGACAATCCAGAATTACAGTAATGAAAAACATGTAGAATTACAAGCGTCTGGTCCGTCTTTCATAATTCAGCCGTCGTCCATCAAAGAATATCCGCGTCCATAATCCAAAGACCTATTCCATATTCCATAAAACAGCGTTAGCACCAAATTCAAAAAGACAATCATAGTATACATAAACATAGGCTAGTTTCCTGCCAGAGAGAAGCGGTCAACAGTTTTCACTGATGCCAGCAAGACATCATGATGTTCCAAAAATATCAAATCCGTATCGCTGACCAGTATTCTTAATCCACAATATTCGTTGCAATTTCGTCATCTAGAGAATGATGTATCTCCGTCACGCTTTGATTGTGACTGTTCATATGAGCACTATGTGGATCTTGAAGTCAATGGGTTCATACGGCCCCTAGCCCCGGGTTGAGCGGAATTAGACACAGGTTACGAAACGTAGTGCCACAGATCTTGTACGCTACGCTCATATTTTGCTATTAGCATGCGATATGTTTCGTCAAATTTGAGAAACTTTGAGTGGAGGCGCTTGGTGGCATGGCCCTGTTTTATGTTTCTGCAACAATGTTTTGTGACGTTGATTAAAATCGTCACATTTAAGACAGGATCTAACAAATGCTACTAGACCAGATATGTATTCGCCATATACAGGTCCCACTGAAACATTTCTGTGTAGAGAGGGATAGTTTAAGATGTCTCGGCCAATCCGGATCGTCCGTAACTAAGCGGGTCGGAGTCGGCTCTGTATTTCTCATCTAAATTGGGCATTGCACTGTGTGTTCTTTTCAAACAGTTAAGCATCTAAATTTTTGTTCTCCTATAGTATACTGGATACATTTTCCATTTCTATAATGTATATGCAGATATGGTGCTTCCTGTGTCGATCACAATTGATACAGAGGGCCTTTGTTGGCTCAATACAGTCAGAGGTTGTTACACCGACAGCTTAGGAGGTAACCAACTCTGGCAATTGGGAGAATGACTGGAGTGACGCTGTACGTTCGACCAGTATGGGTTAATAATTAGCTTTAACACCTTATTCTCAATCTAATTAGCATGATTCTTATTTGTTATCAAAATTGAGACATTAACCCAAGGCCTTACAGAATAGGTACTGTATGGGGCACTTACAGCTCTCCGGAAATTCTCTTTTATCAACCACGTTTTTCTGTTGAATTTCTTTGTGATGGGTCAGTGTAAATGATGGATCAGTGTAAATGATGGATCAGTGTAAACGGTGGATAAGTGTAAGTGATGGATCAATGTTAGTGTCGAAGCAACTACAGTCAAAACTGTCTCAAGAAACCACTCTAGGGAAACAGAAATATGGTCTCTTAAAGCAGACGGTCATTTAATAAAGGTAATTTAACATGCAGAACTAACTGCAGGGAGTTTTATACTGTTGTTCTAAAAAACAGCTGGTCGCTCAATAAAGTTGGTCGTTGGAACAGGTTTGACTGTATTTGACATTTTTAAGTAGACAATTATCTCAGATTTTCTTGCCAGGATGAATCCTTTGACAGATGTTACGAAACAGTGGCGTGCACGATCGCACATTCCCTCTTTTGTATCAGTCTAAAGATTTTCTGCATGATTTTTAGATGATTATATTTTCATTACCATTCTGTTATGCGTAAAGAAAAACTAATACTGAGCACATATCTCTGTCAGTATATCGCCAAAATTGACAAGCAAAAACATTTTCATGGTGTGTCGTACACGTTGTGTAAAACAAATGAATTGAAACTGTTGAATTGAACTCTAACAAAGATTTTAAGCAAAGAGTGATAATTATGTATATACATGCATACAAAATATACAGTCGTGGCTCACATAATGGATTTGGAAATTCTGAATATGGATTTATATACAATAATGTACAATACGAATATTAAACAGGTAAAACAATCATTAGAGATGTGTATTCTTAATTACAAGCTGAAAGAAAATTGGAGCAATATGCAAGACGTGGGAAAAATTGACGACGTCTGGTGACTAAAAAGCAACCCTATGACTCTACAGGAAAGTATTCGTCGCCACCTACATTCAGACCCGAGAACACGGTGCATTCTCGGACGTAGCCTTAGTATCTCAGGCGCGCTTTTATTCCAGATGTTCATGTAGAGACTATGAAGTATCCACAAGGCCCCTAGAACCGGCTTAAGGAAATAAGATACGCTAGCTCGGGGGCTGTGATGACAGACCAGTTCAAACAACTCATCTGATGTAAATGGATGAGCATCTTGGACGTCTGATGGAGTAAACGCCTTAACATGGGGTAACCTGGTAAATGCAAGAAATCTAGCAAAACTAGCCTGTAATGTCCGACGTCGTACGGCTTAAATTTCCCACCGAAACAATATACCTACATATATTTGTCGAGAAACATGTACAGTGAGCGGGCCTCGGGGACTAACAGTCCACCACAGAATCCTACTACATACAGGTAATAAATTGGAGCGATATGCAAGAAATGGGAAAAGTGGGCGACATCTGGTTACTAAAAACCAACCATGTCACTCTACATGTCACATGACATTATTTGTAATGTCAAAAATGTCAAATGTCACAAGTCACATGACATTATTTGTAATGGCCTCTCTGAGTTTTTGCCAGAAATGTAGTTGTTCACGGGGATCAACTGACCATTTCAAGAAAGTTATTTTGTGCCAAAGGTTTCGTAGAGCTTTTGGCATTTCTCTCGCAGGAATTTCTTCTAGAAGGATACACACAATTATATCCTCCCTTCCTTCCTCGAGCGACTTCATTCCCGCGTACTCGATCTCTAACGGTCCGTATGTGGAGTTAAGGAAATCAACGCTAACCACTAAAACAATCTTTCTACTTTGCCTCATCTTGTCAACTATGTTCTCGTGGATAGGTTTACCAGGTGTGAAATCGCGGTTATGAAGACACAGTTTGATGGGTTTCTCTCCATTTTCAATGACCTTGTGTAAGTCATCATAAACCCACTGATAATTATCTTCAGTGTATGCTACAAACGCATCATACATATATTCCTTCTGTACGAGCATTTCAACTGGTGGCTGGAGTTTGGTATAGAACCAGTATCGTAAGTTGACACGATAACGGTACACCACATAAAGCAATAAGATTAATAGCGAGACAAACAAAATACTGATGACTGCGACAATGAGCCATGTATGGCTTATACAGCTGACCGTTAAATTGTTGAACTCACTTTTGAAATCATTCAAATTCACCCGGCTCCCGTTTGATAAAACACAAGTAAAGTTTCCCGCTGCGATTAGAAAGCGCTTCTTCCTATACACCCAGCGAATAAAATCCAACGTTTCACAGGTACATTGGATAGGATTGAGTCCAAAGTTTAGACGAAAGCGAGATTGGCCGTACTGCTTCTCGGAAAAACGATCAAACAGCAACATTTCTTCAGAATTTAGGTGAGTAAAGGCATTAGCCGACAAATCCAAACGGCTGATATTTTTGAGATGCATGATCGCTGATGGTACACGTTGAAGTTTGTTGTTAGACAGAGTGATCGACCTCAGACCAGTGTTGGTAGTAAAGACGTTTCTATTTAACCCAGTCAGTTCGTTCCCAGATAGATCTATCTCTTCTAAATTAAATAAAGATTGAAAAGTGTCGCCGGCTCCCTCGGGATTCCCGATGGTGGTACGTAGGATCGGAACATTTCTAACTGTTAGTTTTCGTAGCAGTGGATAGAAATAGAGATAATCATAAAAGTGACTGCACAGATAACCTGAGACATCTAGCTCTGTAAGTGTGTCGACTATATAGTTAAATGAGCAATCGTATATGCCGTAAGACACATCTAGGGAATGTAAACTTGGCAAGTAACGAGCTACACTTCCTAGCATTGAACTGAAAAAATCCCATAGAAAACAATTGCTGGCTTCGAGCGTCACAAGGGATGGCATCGGCGGAATGACCAAAGCTGATTTTGTACTGCTTTTACTGTGTGACAATGGATGGGCAGGCCTACTTTTTTGCATTGTATACACTTGGGAATTAATAGCTCCCTTCATATTTATGTTCTTGAAATGTTTTAAAGCCGGGCGATCATCACCCGCCGATGCACTCGTACATCGCATGGAGCGTGAAGACACGTTCAACATTTCGAGACATGAGGGTTTACCGAAGGATGGTATGTGAGCTTTATAAAACACAAAATTTTCAGACAGATCCAGAATTCGAACACAAATGGTTTTGAGATATTTCATGTCATAGTATTTCAAATCTTTCGAAGGAAAGTTGATAGGATTTACATTACTGAAATTTATTTCTTTCATTTGTCGACCCTGGAGTCCGTACAGGGATATCATAGCAGTCTTCAATCCAATTTCGTTGTTGTCCGATAAGTCTAGTATAGTCAGATTTTGTAGCGGAATAAATGTACCTGCTTGCAGAGAAACTAGATTACAGTTTGGGAGTCGAAGTTCGTCGAGGCTGATATGCCTAAGCGCTTCAAATGCGTTGTTCCCAAGTTGAATAATCGTGCACCCCTGACTTTGTCGAGGACGTCCAGCCGTTGAAAGTGTTTTCAGCTTCGTCAAACTAGCAAACCCTGGACCGAAAGTAAAGTAGATAGGAAAATCCATATATAGTTGCTCCAGGCTGGTTAACACCGAAAATCCACGGTCGATACCCTTCCATATTAATGATGGTCCTGTTTTCTTACACATTTGTATACGCAAAGTTGTCAATTGTTGCAGTGGTTCTAAGAGAACCGGGGAAAATATCTCTGGAATCAGCTCGAGCATGGAGTTGAGAGACAGATTCAAAGACAAGAGTTTTCGTAATCCTACAAAAGCCATTGGTTCTAGACGCTCAATCCTGTTACTTGAAAGGTCCAGTATTTCCAGCTGTCTGACATCAACGAATGTGAAATTTTTCACTGTGGTAATAATATTCAAGCTCAGGTCAATCTCTTTTGTATCTGCTGGAAACGAAGAATTTGGAATTTCGCTCAAATTACGGTGGCTGCAGTCGACCATCTTTCGTTGTTGGTCAGTCTTGCATTCCTTCATGTTAGTGTGGTTTTCACCATTTGCAGTAAAACATGACGTGAACATGACTGCAAGAAAAAACATCCAGTTACCCATGGTGGACGTCCACAAAACAATGACAATCAATTTGACAGAAGACTGCGTCTGAAATCAGGCCGTTTTCAAGGTGACATCTCTCGAACTGAACATCCTTAAAAGTAGCTGAACAGGAAATCGAAAGCAAAACCATTAACTTGAATTAGTCGGATTCGATTCCATTCATATTTCCCGTTTGATGTAGATTCTATGAAAATTTAATGCATATTTCCTTATTCTCACCTAGGGAATGGGCCTGTTAGGAAACATATGAAATATGATACTACATCGATTGGTCAATGACAGGAGAGTGTGTGCAGTTGAGTATATCATTAATATGCATGTGTTAAGTTTCACAGCTACTCGCCTCCCTCGTAACAATGCTGGCTGTCTATGCTTTCCCATTCTGGATATAAAAAAATAAAATATGATTGTCGCGCACTTACTCATAGCTATGCGCCCTTCCTGGTATGATTTTGTGTTGAGACAATGGTGCAAAGAATATAAATCGTCATCTATCTGCGGAAAATTCTAATTTGATTCACCGCAAACCTCCAGCTCATACCGAGCAATGAAGCGCATGCGTAACTGAATTATTAATAGGATGATGCATGAACACCGAGGTTTGAATATCCATCGTGTACCTGAGCTGGCGGTCAGTGATGATTTCGGTGTCCATTAAGTTCGATTTACATTTGTACCATTCAACGAATATCACGCCATTAAGAGTGCAGAGCTGAAAGTAAATGCACGATAATCATCTATTTATTAACGATATGGGAAAGGACAGGTAACCTGCATGGTTACCAGGAAAATGAGTTGACTACAACTGGAGAATTGATTGCGTGCGTTTACACGTTCATGATGTTCCAAAAAATCAAATCCGTATCGCTGATCAGTATTCTTAATTCCTATGAATTTCATTGAAAAGTCGTTATCTAGAGTATGGTGTATCTCAGTCATGCTTTAATTGTGCCTGTTCATGTGAACACCATGGGGATCTTGAAACGCAGACACTCAGTTCCATTTCGAACAAGATTGAACGGGAAAGAGTGTGAATATTGATAGCAGATGCACTATTTCATGATTATATGCATATTTTCGATGATAACCGTACGTGATTGGCCCCAAAATTACTCTCAGATGTGCAGCACGCAAGCGGTAACAACCTACATATGGGAAAAGTAGTCTGATCTGGAGATTTAACATAGCGACCGAGCTGATCATTTATCCAATCTATACATCTCCTGCCAAATGAGTAGAATGTAATAGGAGAGTTCGAGCGCAGGGAAGCCGGGAAGCCGATGACGTCATACGTAGGTCGAGGTGACGTCATAAATATGTCGAAGTGGTGCGGTGTGTTCGTCTATTTATAGTGTCATGAACATAGCCCAAGGGGTTGTAGGTCAACGTCTTTTCACCGGACCGTGACAATAACCTGAGGTGTTTTATGTCTGCTCAGCGGACCGTGTCTGTAGCTTTTTTCGGTGTCAAGGTTATGGTATATTTATGGAGTCATACTTATAGCCTGAAGGTGCGGTGTTCATCATCTATATATAGACCTATAACCCGGAAGTGCTTTGTTATAGTTCAACGTCTGTTGACCGAACCGTGACTATAGCGTGAGAAGTGCTACGGTGTTCCATATCTGTTCAGCGTTCCGTGTCTATAGTTAGCGGTGGAGCGTGACTGATGAAAACTAATTCGGGAGTTGTTATGCGGTATTCGAGGTCGACCATATACGAAGCAGAATTAGCCCGAGACGTGGGTTGACCAGGTTGGCGGTGATCGCGAGACTTATCGTTTATTAATGTCATATTATGAGAGTCACGTGGGTGAGGGAACGCTCTTATAAATGGACAGAAAACTCGCATTTCACCACTCACATTGAGAATACCGATACACACTATGTTTCATCTCTACTATCGAGTGGGTCTGAAAGTATACACCGGAAACAGCCTGGCATTCGTCTCCATCATCGACTATGCGGACAGCGAACCGCTTGAGGGCAGTCACCAGAGAGGAGCCGTCCTAACGTTGAAAGCCTGGGAGGCGCTGAAGACCAGCGTGGACGAAATGGATCAATCAATGCGTCAAAAGATGGAAATGGAGACGCCTATACAACTCGATGATAACCTTCATTTATCAATAAACATTTATCGGTCCAAACCGGCTGTCCACTTACGCATTTGGCGGAATAAGGAGTATGGTGACGGCCGATACCCTACAAAACGGGGTATAACGATGGATGAGAGAATTTGGATGGCATTCAAAACGCAGATACCACTCGTCGATAGCGCCATACAGGACATGCTATCCACCTTCAAATTCCATACAGCCTCCGGCAGCGACGACGAGAGTGGAGAGGAGCAAGTAGAACCCACGACTACCGCCAAACAGAAGATGACGTTCCTGGAACGTGCCTTCACCGAAAGATATGCGGGTATATATATATATATATATATCCGCATATCTACTACCGTTGTATAGCAATCTTGTCATGCCTCAGATCAATGAACTTATACGCGAACGCTGTAATGGCTGCATCATCGACAACCCGTCTCAGAGGCAGCACCCGTGTATGATGACAGAACCCTCCGAACATGTGGAATCTCTGTATGATGACAGAACCCTCCGAACATGTGGAATCTCTGTTCATGGATGCGTACAACCGCGTCGATGAAACGCGTTTGATGGAGGAGTTCACTCGACTGGTGGATGCCCGATCTGAGCTGGAGATAAACAGTATACAGCGGATAAATTTCCACTGCTCGGACTATAGAGACAACTTACAAACGGAAAGATGGAAAAATGTTTTGTATGAAAACGTTAAAACTAGGATGACGGAGTGACCGCACAGGTGAATTACTATCACTCTAGTATTGTTAAAATCGGATATGAACTGCTATCTTGCTGGAACAATATTCATAACATATGAACTTTCTAGGGTATATATATATACTACCGTTGTATACTATGCTATATTATCCAAGAAAATATACATCATATACATTCTATGCGTGTTTGTTCTTTCTCACGAGTGCGAAGAATTTCTTCTGTAAAATCCTCTTAATATAGTCGTTAAATGGTGGAGAATATCCCATCACGAGACCCTCGTGAAAGAGCAGCGGAGGACATAATCACGGGTTGACCCGGTTTGCGGTGTTCATACTATAGTCTATATACTCCGAGACAACGATCTCTGCTTAATAAGTATGAGGGTCCAGAGATATTCCCACAGCGGGGATAGGACTGACTAATGACAGCGCCCCGCTCACGCATAACCGCGCAGATTATACACATATATATTATCTCGCGATAAACGATCGCTTCATTCGGAGGCGGGCTAGCGAACTATACACAACATTGCGCCTAAGAAAGAGGCTCTATATAGTACAGAAACATTGGTGAGACCTACAATATTTTCGAACATCCCACTGACTTCAACGGATAACGACATGGAAGAAACAAACCGGGAAATTATTCGCTTAAATTTTACAATTCTCGCCGAGCAGATGGTAGGCATATGCAGCACATGCGAGATACTGCGAGAAAGTAAAGTATTATCAGCGGAAATGTATGAAGACACCATGGCAGAGAAGACGAGAACTGCGCGAGTCGGTCATCTGTTAAATGTACTACATGGACGAGGTCCTAAAGCATTTGACGCATTCGTGGAATCCCTGCTTAAGATGGGAAACAATACCATAGCCACTCTAATATACCCCAAATCTGAGAAGACACTCAACGAGGAAGCTGTTACACCAGTAGGCGCCTCAGCTACGTCCACTCCAGACACTGCAACGCTCACACCGGATATCATTGAAGATGCTCTGCTGGAAGTCTACACGCGTTACATGGTTGATAGAATTAATAATCTCTTCGCGGAAACATGTTGTGAGTGCGCCACCGGTAGCAGCGTTCATCCCTGTCTGCCTCTCGAAACCAGTCAACATATTGACATGCACTTCATCAGAACGGTCACAGAAAATCCGTTAGGAAAAAGCAATTGCTCATAGGTAAGAATTTGTCTGGACCCAACCATGGCTGGGATAACTTCAGTATTCAGATCATAGACGTCGTCTATCCATCTACTAAGGATTCCCCCTTTGGATTTGAGAGAAAAATCCGAGAGCGGGAATTATTCTGGATGCTGGAGCTTGGGTCAGTGTTTCCGTTGGGTTTAAATGATAATGTCAGTGGGTTCAGCAATGCTACAAACCGCCGTTCAAATATATCCAACATTACCCGACTATTTAAACCCCATCAACGGAGACAACGCAGCCATGGTTGGCGAAAGTTTAATAGTTCGATGATTCACGATCATATCACTTTAAATCACTTAGTGGGGTTAACTAACACACCCAAAAGTATACATAGCTTACGTACAGTTCTGTATGCGTTACCTCTGAGAGCTTTAAATCGAATAGCCAGAGATATACAACAATCTGCGTATTCAGGAAATATAATACCATCAAAAATCAGTAAAGTATGTCAAGATATAGCGTATTTTCGGTTGTATCGTCCAGTGAACACAATCAAAACATCTCAAGATCGGTTTTTCTTGAAACTCAACTACTTAGATAAAGGACTGGACATCATTAATTTGCCTCGAATCCTGGATGATCCAGAGGTACGCAACGCTGTACCAAACTATTTTGAATTCGCAGAACCTCCTTGCATTTCATATAAGTATACTAAATCTATAGCCACCAAAATATTCAATTACTCCAATGCTGTCAAGGAGTTTGACAGGAACTTATACACATCAGGAGGCTATAGTTGTGATTGTGAATCGTCGAACTTTATCTATACACCATGCAAACATATTGTGACTGGTGACCTTGATGTGGTGAGTGATAAGGATCTGAAATTAATTCTGATGAAAGGACCTAAATATAGAGAGCCAAGAAGAATAAATCTGAAGGCCGACCAGAAGGCAGTCCTGTCTGCATCGATTGGTCTAAGCGAGAAAAATGTGAACCTACAGTACTCGCTGATTGGCTGGACCTCACCAAGAGCAAGGTCGTTGAAACAATCCGCCATATTGACAGAAGTACCCTTCCCAAGCAAATCAGTACTGAAAAACCGCAGTTCGCAAGAAGTTATAGCAAATCTCCAGAGTAAATTCGTCATAGTCCCAGCAGACAAAGCTCCGAATAATATAATATTCATATGTAAGTATTACTATTACCAGGTGCTGGTTAAAGAATTGAGTGTAGACATATCTTCATCAAATACGTATACAAACTCCCAAACTGCATTTACTCTGGAAGATTTATTGAACAATCACAAAAAGTTTCTCAGGGAAAGAGATATTTGTCTTCCAACCAATCATAACGACATACCAAAACTATACTGGACTTCCAAAATGCATAAATTACCATACAAAGCTAGATTCATAGCTGGTTCTAGAAGCTGCACCACCAAGCTTCTTTCAACCCTATTGACGAGGGCGCTTCAGGAGGTAAAAACATTTTGGGAAAAGTATTGTGCCACTATTTCTAAGAACTCTGGCGTTGAATGTATGTGGATGTTGAAAAACTCAAAATGTCTTACGGAAGAACTTGATGCTAAAGGTCACATACCGTACAGACATGTATCCACATGGGATTTCTCGGCTACAATCCCTCATCAGGACCTTACTGACCGTCAAAGTTTATTAATAGTATCTGTGTTCAAGAAAACTGATCGTAGATATATTAATGTCGGAAGCCATAAAGCATTCTTCAGCTCGACTACATACAAGAGATATCATTCATGGGATGTTTCTTTGTTTATAGAGTTGCTTGAATTTCTCATTAAAAATATCTATGTGAAATTTGGCAACACAATATATCAGCAGCATATTCCACCAAGCGCCTCCACTCAAAGTTTCTCAAATTTGGCGATACATATCGCATGCTGATAGCAAAATACGAACGTAACGTGCAAGATCTATGGCGCTACGTTTCGTAACTTGTGTCTAATTCCGCTTAACCCGGGGCTAGGGGCCGTATGAACCCATGTACTTCAAGATCCTCACGGTACTCATATGAACAGTCACAATCAAAGCGTGACTGAGATACATCATTCTTTAGATGACGACTTACAACGAATATTATGGATTAAGAATACTGATCAGCGATACGGATTTGATATTTTTGGAACATCATGATGTCTTGCCGGCATCATTGAAAACTGTTGACCGCTTCTCTCTTGCAGGAAACAAGCTTATGTTTATGTATACTATGATTGTCTTTTTGAATTTGGTGCTAATACTGTTATATGGAATATGAAATAGATCTTTGGATTATGGACGCGGATATTCTCTAATTGACGACGGCTGGATTATGAATGACGGACTAGACGCTTGTAATTCCAATGGGTACTAATTGTGCACCCCTGTTGGTTGACCTGTATCTGTTCTCTTATGCCTTTCTGGACAGTAATATTCCAGTGGGACCTGCATATGGCGTATACATATCTCGCTTAGTCGCATTTGCTAGATCCTGTGTTAAATGCGACGATTTTAATCAACGTCACAAAACATTGTTGCAGAAATTTATAAAACAGGGCTATTCCACCAAGCGCCTCCACTCAAAGTTTCTCAAATTTGGCGATACATATCGCATGCTGATCAATAAATACGAACGTAGCGTGCAAGATCTATGGCGCTACGTTTCGTAACTTGTTTCTAATTCCGCTTAGCCCGGGGCTAGGCGCCGTATGAACCCATGTACTTCAAGATCCTCATGGTACTCATATGAACAGTCACAATCAAAGCGTGACTGAGATACATCATTCTTTAGATGACGAATATTTTGGATTAAGAAAACTGATCAGCGATACGGATTTGATATTTTGGAATTACAAGCGTCCAGTCCGTCATTCATAATCCAGCCGTCGTCCATTAGAGAATATCCGTGTCCATAATCCAAAGACCTATTCCATATTCCATATAACAGTATTAGCACCAAATTCAAAAAGACAATCATTGCATACATAAAAATAGGCTTGTTTCCTGAAAGAGAGAAGCGGTCAACAGTTTTCAATGATGCCGCCAAGACATCATGATGTTCCAAAAATATCAAATCCGTATCGCTGATCAGTATTTTTAATCCGTAATATTCGTTGTAAAGTCGTCATCTAAAGAATGATGTATCTCAGTCACGCTTTGATTGTGACTGTTCATATGAGTACCATGAGAATCTTGAAGTACATGGGTTCATACGGCCCCTAGCCCCTGGTTAAGCGGAATTAGACACAAGTTACGAAACGTAGCGCCATAGATCTTGCACGCTACGTTCGCATTTTGCTATCAGCATGCGATATGTATCGCCAAATTTGAGAAACTTTGAGTGGAGGCGCTTGGTGGAATAGTCCTGATCATGATGTCTTGCCGGCATCATTGAAAACTGTTGACCGCTTCTCTCTTGCAGGAAACAAGCCTATGTTTATGTATACTATGGTTGTCTTTTTGAATTTGGTGCTAATACTGTTATATGGAATATGGAATTGGTCTTTGGATTATGGACGCGGATATTCTCTAATGGACGACGACAGGATTATGAATGACGGACTAGAAGCTTGTAATTCAGCACGCTAAAGGAATGTGATATTGTCGAAGAGACTAAGCATCGTCTCAACGCTCACAATAAGCAATCCGCGGAAATCCTGGATACTCATCTATCGGCAGAGAATATCGCCAGCCTCAAGACCCCTGCCTTTAAAATCCGTCTATACAGTATCTTAAACCCGGTGATGTAAGAATGAGGTCGACCGAAATTTGAGAACTATGGTATTTATAAATATGCGTTTAAAACATTTCCGTTTATTCCAAGTCGGACATCGAGCGGTATGGATCAATACCAGAGAAAGCTCGTCATACTTAAAGTTCTTACACGCCTACAAATCTATCATCCATACCATGTTTGAAGACGGCGTAGTAAATAGAGGCCGCCTAATTTTACTACATAACTATACATATTCAGTGTGTCGGGATGTTTCCGATACGTTGAAAGTTGAAATTTGGGATTACTATATAACGCTATGCGAACGCCTAAGGCACATCGTCGTAAACAGCGAGGACTCCAAGACGCTTTTTCCCGAGAATCGACCATACAAATTTCGCGTGAGCTTGAACAAAAGCATCCATTTCGACGAGTCTTGGGTCGTAGCCTTAGCAGAAATATTCATCCAAAGACTACCGCAGGTTAAATCACGATCTCTTCTACGCCTGTGTTGTAATATATGCGGAGATTCCTTCGTAGGCGAGACGAAAGTACCTCTACTACGCTACATCGAGGCCTCCGGACTCCAGAAAAACCGGTATCTAGGATATACCCCACGCCGTATTACCTACCCATCATTCTAAGCGACGTACGCTATCTAGAAATCAATATAACCGAGGAACAGGGTGAACCGGCGACATTTCTCACCGAATCCGTCATCGTAACGCTTCACGTAAAACAGCTATGACCGGGAGACCGTTGTACATCCCCGATGTGAATATATGGATCAGATTTTATCGGAACGAGGCAAAGTCTGTCCATAATCCCTCGACGTATTTTAAGAAGCAGAAAGGTGGAGGAGTCCGCGGCAAGACGGGTGAATCCTGCATTATTCCCATCGATCCTCATTCTGAAAACGTCAGCGAGAAGAAATTCAAGACGCCCGCTATTCAGCTTACGGCTCCCTCTCAACAAGTGGTCGAACAAACCAAGTCTAAAGTCTCGAGAACGCGTCAACAGGAACCCATAAATAGGAAGCGTTCTCTTCCTATAGTCATTTCACCCACCGATAAACGGAGAGCGCGGACCAAAAGATCGCATCTCTTCGAGTTATAACATGGCACTCCTCACTGACAAAGGGTTCACCGAAGGTCAACCTAGCGAATTATCGTTGTTCTCATTACCCCCTACGCAAACAGCGGTTGAAAGTCGCTATGTTATCGACGTTCGACCGTCTTCTCAAATCTCCGAAGATGCACCCGTCGAATTCCTTATATCCGGTCAAGGCTCGGATTACGTCGACTTGAAATCCACCAGACACTACGTTAAGGCTAATATAACCCACGGAGATCACCCCTTTGATAAAGGACGAAAAATGCGGCCATATCAATTTACTCCTTCAAACTATGTGGTCTCAGATAGACGTCTCCATGCGTCTCTGGCGATGAATGTATGTGGATATTGAAAAACTCAACATATCTTACGGAAGAACTTGATGCTAAAGGTCAAACCGTAGAGACATGTATCCACATGGGATTTCTCGACTCTCTATACTACAATCCCTCATCAGGACCTTATTGACCGTATAAGTTCATTAATAGTATCTGTGTTCAAGAAAACTTATCGTAGATATATTAATGTCGGAAGCCATAAAGCATTCTTTAGCTCTACTACATACAAGAGATATCATTCATGGGATGTTTCTTTGTTTATAGAGTTGCTTGAATTTCTCATTAAAAATATCTATGTGAAATTTGGCAACACAATATATCAGCAGCATATAGGTATTCCAATGGGTACTAATTGTGCACCCCTGTTGGCTGACCTGTATCTGTTCTCTTATGAATATGACTATATGCAGGTGCTTTCAAAAACCGATCCATTCAAAGCCCGTTTCTTCTCATTCACCAAACGCTATATAGACGATCTTCTCGCTGTGGATAATCGCTATATAAATGACGCAGTGAAGGATATATATCCACCTTCGCTGGATTTGAAGGAAACTACAGATAGCCCTACAGGCACATCTTATTTAGATCTCTATCTCTATAAAAATGAAGCGGGCATTCTCTCTCATCGACTTTATGACAAAAGAGATGATTACAATTTCGACATCGTAAACTATCCCTTTCTGGATAGTAATATTCCAGTGGGACCTGCATATGGCGTATACATATCTCGCTTAGTAGCATTTGCTAGATCCTGTGTTAAATGTGATGATTTTAATCAACGTCACAAAACATTGTTGCAGAAACTTATAAAACAGGGCTATTCCACCAAGCGCCTCGACTCAAAGTTTCTCAAATTTGGCGATACATATCGCATGCTGATAGCAAAATACGAACGTAGCGTGCAAGATCTATGGCGCTACGTTTCGTAACTTGTGTCTAATTCCGCTTAACCCGGGGCTAGGGGCCGTATGAACCCATGTACTTCAAGATCCTCATGGTACTCATATGAACAGTCACAATCAAAGCGTGACTGAGATACATCATTCTTTAGATGACGACTTTACAACGAATATTATGGATTAAGAATACTGATCAGCGATACGGATTTGATATTTTGGGAACATCATGATGTCTTGCCGGCATCATTGAAAACTGTTGACCGCTTCTCTCTTGCAGGAAACAAGCCTATTTTTATGTATACAATGATTGTCTTTTTGAATTTGGTGCTAATACTGTTATATGGAATATGGAATAGGTCTTTGGATTATGGACGCGGATATTCTCTAATGGACGACGGCTGGATTATGAATGACGGACTAGACGTTTGTAATCAAGGAGATAACTCTTTTACTTGCGGTCACTATTGTATATATGTCCTACTTCAGCTTATACGGAGTATATCCCTGTCCAGTATCGTTACGTATTTCGATCAAAACCATTGTAATAACGATTGCTATGTATACAACGTTGTCACGCGGTATTTTTCACATTGTTAAAATAATTCGCTGAACTTGCATAGTTAAACCACTCGCATTGTCCTATCATTATTAATAAAGGTTGAGTAAACCACACACTATTTGTTTTCTTATTTATTTAAAGAGGTATGAGTCACTGTTTTCATCATTCGAATTCGTAGATATGAATGGGAACGGGTGGAAAACGTACTTGTCGCGAATTTATTTGGACCCGAAAACCCCTATCAGCTTCACCGGGCCTTCTAAATTACACGCCTTATTAAAGGCCGATGGATATAATGTAGTGCGTAAAGAGCTAACGCAGTGGTTGAGCGACCAGGACGCTTATAGTTTACAAACTCCAGTTCGTTATACCTTTAAGAGAAGCAGGGTCGTCACTGCGGAAATGGACGATCTTTGGGATACAGATACATTAGCCGATGTGTCCAATGTATCCGAGTAACAACGATGGCGTGCAATTTCTCCTCTTCGTCATAGACGTTTTCTCGCGATTTCTGTGGATTATCCCTCTTCCCAATAAACAACATAAGGCTATAGTCTCGGAACTCGATCAAATCCTGATTGAGGGGAGACAACCCAAGTATCTCCGCTTCGACAAAGGAAGCGAGTACAACAACCGATGGATGAAAGCTTATTTGAAGAAGAAAGACATTCATTTGTACCTCACCCATAACGAAAAGAAGGCTAATTACGCGGAGAGTGTTATAAGGACGATGAAAAATGGTATGTATAGATATTTCACCCATAAGCAGACCTACCGTTATTTAGACGTCTTACAAGACCTGGTGCGTAATTACAACCAACGACCGCAAACACCTCTGCGCAACAAAAGTCCTTCCGATGTTAATGAAGGGAATGAGGCTCTCCTCTGGAGAGAAATGTACGTCGACACGGCGATAAAAGGCCGTAAACAACCGTTCAAATTAAACATCGGTGATTCTCACGTGAGGTACGCCTTCCATAGAGACTATCAAGCCAAATGGACGGAGGAACTCTTCAAAATTTTCCGACGATTCCGGAGACGAGGCACCGCGATATACGAACTCAAGGATTTTATGGATTACAAGCGTCTAGTCCGTCATTCATAATCCAGCCGTCGTCCATTAGAGAATATCCGCGTCCATAATCCAAAGACCTATTCCATATTCCATATAACAGTATTAGCACCAAATTCAAAAAGACAATCATAGTATACATAAACATAGGCTTGCTTCCTGCAAGAGAGAAGCGGTCAACAGTTTTCAATGATGCCGGCAAGACATCATGATGTTCCAAAAATATCAAATCCGTATCGCTGATCAGTATTCTTAATCCATAATATTCGTTGTAAAGTCGTCATCTAAAAAAAGATGTATCTCAGTCACGCTTTGATTGTGACTGTTCATATGAGTACCATGAGGATCTTGAAGTACATGGGTTCATACGGCCCCTAGCCCCGGGCTAAGCGGAATTAGACACAAGTTACGAAACGTAGCGCCATAGATCTTGCACGCTACGTTCGTATTTTGCTATCAGCATGCGATATGTATCGCCAAATTTGAGAAACTTTGAGTCGAGGCGCTTGGTGGAATAGCCCTGTTTTATAAGTTTCTGCAACAATGTTTTGTGACGTTGATTAAAATCATCACATCTAACGCAGGATCTAGCAAATGCTACTAAGCGAGATATGTATACGCCATATGCAGGTCCCACTGGAATATTACTATCCAGAAAGGGATAGTTTACGATGTCGAAATTGTAATCATCTGACGGGGTACAGGGAACATTTTATCAGCAGGAACTACAACGAGTGAGGAAAGAGCCCGACGCGTTATGGCGTATCGAAAAGGTTCTCAAAACACGACGGCGGAGAGGCAGAGTTGAGAAATTAGTTAAATACACGGGCTGGCCCATTAAATTCGCTAGTTGGGTGCCAGTAGAAGATATCGAGTCAATCTAAGCTCGGCTACCCGCAGTATCCTGCAGCTTGCACCCTGCACCCTGCAGCCGGATGTATTGAATAAGCGTCGGGATATCTCCTATATAAGTGCAAGTTTCAGTGCGGTGAGCGCACTCTACATGAAGCTTTTGTTATATTGATGTCTATTTTCCTAGAGTATATCATGACTTATGCGTGTAGCTTATGTGCTAATACGTTTACGAGAATCGAAAACCTGCGCAAACATATCGAGTTACATCACGGGGGGCGGCTTACAATGATACGTGATGTAATATCCGATGTCATTACGGATGAATAGGTATCCGAAACAAAGACTGTGAATGCAGCCTTTCCACACCCCTTTACCATGACTGTTAGCGGTCCGACGGGGTGTCGAAAGACGTCATGGGTGTTGAAACGCTTGGAAGGGACCGACATTCAGCCCTCTCCAACGCGTATTATATGGTGGTACGGTCAATGGCAGCCCGCCTAGGAGAATACAAGATTAAAGAATGTGAGCTTCGTTCCCGGAATCCCGCACGATATCGGGGATACCTATTACTTCGACCCTGCGCAGATCAATATTGTGGTGCTCGACGATATGATATGAGACGGACAAGTCGCGGATCTGTTTACCAAAGACTCTCACCATCGGAATCTGTCCGTAATGTACTTGACGCAGAATCTCTTCCCCCAAGGTAAGGCGTCCAGAGACATCACCTTGAACTGCCAATACTTCGTGCTTTTCAACAATCCCATCGACCGTCATCAGGTTCGACTCTTCGGAAGACGCATGTATCTTCAAAACATAGAATATTTCACGAAAAAATACGAAGAAGCCACCACCAAGCCTTACAATTCGCTAATAATCGATTTGAAGCCGACTACATCGGAAAGCCAAAGGCTAAGAATGAGAATGGATGCGCCCACAAAGACCGGACAAGGTCTATACACAAAGGCAATACCTTCTTGGTATAGGGCAAAAACGGGAGAAGGGAGACGTGAGAAATCAGATGCCTATAAAGCGTTCCATACCGTGAGAGCATCGCGTATGGAATTCAACGATGATATCAAAATGAAGACTAGAGAGTTCATGACGAATGGTTGTACGAAGTAGGAGGCTGAGTTCCGGGCAATAACTGAATACATGCCCCACATGATGAAGACGCTACGCCGGATATATCTCGATGTGATCTTGGGTATAAAAGCTCTGGAGAGCTACCCAATTCATGAGGAAATCATGAAGACCTGTGAGGACCTTCAAAAGTCCTACAACGCGAGCTATGAGGAAGCGATGAAACAAAGCGTTAAAATGAAGGAGCACTTGTTCGATAAACTTTACCAAGACGATGAATAAATTCCACGCATTATATTAATAAACATACATAGTTTGTAAAATTAGTCATCATTTGTTTTCAGTATGATGTAGTCAGAGATCCGATGAAGCCGTGCGCCACAGTATTGATACCGTCATCTAGTACATACCGTTTATCGTCAAAGGCGGATAACGCTACTTTCTCAACGGTATGACTATATAACTGGTGGTCAATACTGCGAATCTGGTTCATCGTCGTTTTTACAATTTTGTGTTTAAATAAACAGTCTTTATACATGATATGTCGAAGTTTTTTCTTTATCGCGTATTTGGCTATCCCCTTCGTCGTTTTCTTCTCTTCTCCTCCGTATAGAATGCTGTACAACTTGGGTCTAAGGCCTACAAACTCTTCTATAGGCGTACCGCCGCATTCATCTTTCATCTTGCCAAATACCTTGGCATTGGTAGCGCTATAGAGATGGTGGTCTTTCAGGTAGTTGCTGGTGTCGAACAAAGCCAGATTCTGCGCCATGTCACCGTACAAATCTTCCGTCTCGATTTCATAACACAAACTATCCGTGTCCGAGAATAGCAGCTTCGCTTTATGGCCATAATTTCGCTTCATTTCATTATAGTGGAAGTCGTATATCAGTAGCTTCGAGAGGTCTAGAATTGCGAAGCCTGCGTAGGTGGGTCTGATCAACAATAATTTAATTTTCTTTAGACTGACGCTGACTAAATCCTCGTTAAAAATTTTGAAAGTTTGAAAAGAGGGTTTGGCGACCATCCTTTGAAGTCTCCGTTTTGAGTTGACGAGCTCTATCCAGGTACGCTTCCTAAGATTCTCCATCGTTTTCCCGGACATCGAGTTGTTCATAAGTTAAAAAAAGTCCTTCTCGAAGTCATTCTTAGCGGCCTTACGTTTGTCCGTGTTGAATGCGATGTACGGCTGCGGCCATGTAGACTGCGTGGGTGCGAGTCAAAAGCAGGTAGAACTTCAAATCGCGGTAGTGTATCACATAGTTCGATTTGTCGCGAAGTTTGGGAACGAGTTTTTCCGTGGGTCTGCCTTTAATCTCTAGCCCTCCCTTCAATCCGAGTGGATGAGGCGAGAGCATGTCATCCGTCACCGTCATCCGCTCGGGACAGAGAGGATAGTCGCTATGCACCTCGTGGAGTGACGAGGGATATTGTAAGTCGACTTCGAAAATATAACCCGTTTCGCCATTATCTTCAATTTTCTCTATCTCCATCGCGTCCAGCGACTGGATTTGTTCCTTAGGTCATTTAAGGACCTAAATATAGAGAGCCAAGAAGAATAAATCTGAAGGCCGACCAGAAGATAGTCCTGTCTGCATTGGAACAGTACGTTATTGATTGGTCTAAGCGAGAAAAAGTTGAACCTAGAGTACTCGCTGATTGGCTGGACCTCACCAAGAGCAAGGTCGTTGAAACAAACCCCCATATTGACAGAAGTACTCTTCCCCAAGCAAAACAAGTACTGAGAAACCCCAATTCGCAAGAAGTTCTAGCAAATCTCCAGAGTAAATTCGTCATAGTCCCAGCAGACAAATCTCCAGATAACATAATATTCATATGTAAATATTACTATTACCAGGTGCTGGTTAAAGAATTGAGTGTAGACATATCTTCATCAAATACGTCTACTTACTCCCAAACTGTATTTACTCTGGAAGATTTATTTAACAATCACAAAAAGTTTCTCAGGGAAAGAGGTATTTGTCTTTCAACCAATCATAACGACATACCAAAACTATACTGGACTCCCAAAATGCATAAATCACCATACAAAGCTAGATTCATAGCTGGTTCTAGAAGCTGCACCACCAAGCTTCTTTCAACCCTATTGACGAGGGCCCTTCAGGCTTCTCGCTTTGGATGTATGTGCATATTGAAAAACTCAAAATGTCTTACGGAAGAACTTGATGCTAAAGGTCATATACCGTACAGACATGTATCCACATGGGATTTCTCGACTCTCTATACTACAATCCCTCATCAGGACCTTATTGACCGTCTAAGTTCATTAATAGTATCTGGGTTCAAGAAAACTGATCGTAGATATATTAATGTCAGAAGCGATAAAGCATTCTTTAGCTCTACTACATACAAGAGATATCATTCATGGGCTGTTTCTTCGTTTATAGAGTTGCTTGAATTTCTCATTAAAAATATCTATGTGAAATTTGGCAACACAATATACCAGCAGCATATAGGTATTCCAAGGGGTACTAATTGTGCACCCCTTTTGGCTGACCTGTATATGTTCTCTTATGAATATGACTATATGCAGGCGCTTTCAAAAACCGATACTTTCAAAGCCCGTTCCTTCTCATTCACCAAACGCTATATAGACGATCTTCTCGCTGTCGATAATCGCTATATAAATGACGCAGTGAAGGATATATATCCACCTTCACTGGATTTAATACCTCAGCTTCATTTAGTTCCGCGTTAACTGGTAACTCATATTCTGTTAACTCGTATGTTGATCTTAGTTGTTCTACTGCTAACTGTATTTATTTAGTTTCCTGTAAGAAGTGTGGTCAACAGTATGTTGCCAAGACCACCCAAAGACTTCATCTTAGGGTGAACGGTCACAGAAAATCCGTTAGGAAAAAGCAATTGCTTATAGGTAAGCATTTTTCTGGACCCGATCATGGCTGGGGTAACTTTAGTATTTAGATCATAGACGTCGTCTATCCATCTACTAAGGATTCCCCCTTTGGATTTGAGAGAAAAATCCGAGAGCGGGAATTATTCTGGATGCTAGAACTTGGGTCAGTGTTTCCGTTTGGTTTAAATGATAATGTCAGTGGGTTCGGAAATGCTACAAACCGCCGTTCAAATATATCCAACATTACCCAACTATTCAAACCCCATCAACGCAGACATCGCAGCCATGGTTGGCGAAAGTTTAATAGTTCGATGATTCACGATCATATCACTTTAAATTACTTAGTGGGTTTAACTAACACACCCAATAGTATACATAGCTTACGTACAGTTCTGCATGCGTTACCTCTGAGAGCTTTAGATCAAATAGTCAGAGATATACAACAATCTGCGTCTTCAGGAAATATAATACCATCAAAAATCATTAAAGTATGTCAAGATATAGCGTAGTTTCGGTTGTATCGTCCAGTGATCATAATCGAAACAACTCAAGATCGGCTTTTCTTGAAACTCAACTACTTAGATAAAGGACTGGCCATCATTAATTTACCTCGAATCCTGAATGATCCAGAGGTACGCAACGCTGTGCCAAACTATTTTAAGTTCACAGAACCTCCTCGCATTTCATATAAGTACACTAAATCTATAGCCACCAAAACATTCAATTACTCCAATGCTGTCCAGGATTTTGACTGGAACTTATACACGTCAGGAGGCTATAGTTGTGATTGTGAATCGTCGAATTTTATCTATACACCATGCAACCATATTGTGACTGGTGACCTTGATGTGGTGAGTGATAAGGATCGGAAATTACTCCTGATGAAAGGACCTAAATATAGAGAGCCAAGAAGAATAAATCTGAAGGCCGACCAGAAGATAGTCATGTCTGCATTGGAACAGTACGTTATTGATTCGTCTAAGCGAGAAACAGTTGAACCTACAGTACTCGCTGATTGGCTGGACCTCACCAAGAGCAAGGTCGTTGAAACATTCCGCCATATTGACAGAAGTACTCTTCCCCAAGCAAAACAAGTACTGAGAAACCTCAATTCGCAAGAAGTTCCAGCAAATCTCCAGAGTAAATTCGTCATAGTCCCAGCAGACAAAGCTCCGAATAATTTAATATTCATATGTAAATATTACTATTACCAGGTGCTGGTTAAAGAATTGAGTGTAGACATATCTTCATCAAATACGTCTACTTACTCCCAAACTGCATTTACTCTGGAAGATTTATTTAACAATCACTAGAACCTGTGTTAAATGCGACGATTTTAATCAACGTCACAAAAAACTGGTGCAGAAACTTAAAAAACAGGGCTATTCCACCAAGCGCCTACACTCAAAGTCTCTCAAATTTGGCGATACATATCGCGTGCTGATAGCAAAATACGAACGTATCGTGCAAGATCTATGGCACTACGTTTCGTAACTTGTATCTAATTCCGCTTAACCCGGGGCTAGGAGCCGTATGAACCCATGTACTTCAAGAACCTCATGGTACTCATATGAACAGTCACAATCAAAGCGTGACTGAGATACATCATTCTTTAGATGACGAGTTTACAACGAATATTATGGATTAAGAATACTGATCAGCGATACGGATTTGATATTTTTGGAACATCATGATATCTTGCCGACATCATTGAAAACTGTTGACCGCTTCTCTCTTGCAGGAAACAAGCCTATGTTTATGTATACTATGGTTGTCTTTTTGAATTTGGTGCTAATACTGTTATATGGAAAATGGAATAGGTCTTTGGATTATGGACGCGGATATTCTCTAATGGACTACGGCTGGATTATGAATGACGGACTAGACGCTTGTAATCCACGCAAAGTCCCGTAGGGGTAAAAGTTGCGAGATAGCCCACCCGTATAGGTTATTAGCGTCCACATAAGTAATTTACTTACTGGGAGAGTGGGCATTATAATCGACCATGTTCGGGTTGTTCGCCTTGCTATACTTATTAGAGAACATTGAAATACCTCCGCGGATACCCCGTTCTATCATTAGGTGCATATCTATGTCGTCCAGCAATTGCAAAAGCACACCGGTCATTTTCAACATGGCGTGCCATGACAGACCGGATGAGGTATAATAGTGAGCCGGGTCGAGATGATAGTAGTTCATGCAAATGCTGCGAAAATTTCGAATACATCGGCTAGTAGCAGGACATCGGATTTTATGTAGAGGTCGTGGTAATGCCCTAGAGTTCGGATTCCAAACTCCGACCATACCTGGTGAAATTTTTCAGCGCCTTCCTTAGACATTTCGAGGGAGGCATTGAGAAACTGTAGGGAATCGAGGAACCTTAAATTACCCAGGGAGAATGAGATGTATTTCTGCATGCGGGATGCTCGGTATTTTCAGACCCTTGAAGTTTCCCATAACACTACAGCTGAGATGACCGTCATAGCCCTTAGTGTTATGCAAAACGACGGGTATAATAAACTGACGCTTTTCTCGCTTGGTAGACCTCCTGAACCTATACTGTAAGTTGCACTGATTGTGAGCCCGTCAAGTGACAATGATCGCGTACCCCGCCTAGTTCTTTGTCGCAGGTATGACAATTCGTCGCCGCGTTAAAGGAGTTTTCCTCCTCCCGGAGCATGTACTATGATCGTCTTTCTGAATATGGTGTTAATACTGTTATATGGAATATGGAATAGGTCTTTGGATTATGGACACGGATATTCTTTAATGGACGACGGCTGAATTGTGAATGACGGACCAGACGCTTGTAATCTGCATAGGATTGATACACTCTAATATATCGCAGATTCGTTTATCTTTTCTACGAGTTTTTCCAGGAAAGTTTCTACGACATCGGGGCCCCTATATACCACAGCGGGTTTACTGTGTTCGGGTATGGTACTCACTACGGTATAACAAAAGCCGGACGGTTCGTGACGCTCGTATTTCGTGGTAGCCCCGGATTCGGAGTGAATTTTACGCGTAAAACATTCGAAATCGGCGTAAATGATGAAAGGAACGCGTAACTGAATCCTGATATTGTTGAATTCCAACCACTGCTCCTCGGGGGTTTCAGGGAGTCTGATTCGCTGCGGCCCGTGTCAAGAACAGTGAGGAATGTGATCGTTTAGCAATTGTCGAGTAGAAAACCCGTGCAAACAATAATTGCAGTAGAATTGAGCACCATTATGATTCGTGCGATCCCCCAACAATCGGCTCATGTTCTTGATCAAGCAGAAATGTCTCTTGCCATATTTAGAGATGAGTAAATGATCGACGTGTCTGTCGGACTTTTGTTCGCATATATACAGGGGGAAAACCCCTTGGTCGTAACCGAACACGCTCTCGGAAATATCGTTGCGAGCTTCGAACTTCGATATTTGAGATAGGGGTATAGGAAAATCGATTCCGTCGATGTTTAACACGTTCAAGTACGGTTTGTAATGTTGAATCCGATCCGGGTCACGCTTTGTGGGGTGTAAGGCCGCAACAATTGACCAGAGAAAGCAAAACTGGTCCGTGTTCTGCGGATTGACAATCGCCATCTTTTTACGCAGTTTCTGTTGTGTGGGAATATAGCTACTGCCTTGAAAGGGCACATATCGTGCGATATGCACCTGTAGGTGAATAATTTCGTCCAAAGACCCACTCGCTTCCCTCTCGCTGATACTCCTGGAAGCTAGAATGTAGTTTTTGGAAGGCCTCGGCGAACTGCTGTTCGAGCTGAGACAGGTTTGTGCTAACGAAATTAAGACTTCTGAACAGGGGTTCGGAGTAAATGGTCTCACCCTCACTATTCGTTCGAGCGAGGCGGAGTTGTAGGGAGACGTACCACTTGATTCCGCGTTGCTCGTTTAACGTTGTCGTCAGCAGTTGACGAAGTGCGTTTTCGTTGCTATTAAAAAAATGTAGAATGTCTGAACTGGTCGGTCTAGTAGGTGGAATAGTGTGGGTGTGCAGAGTACCGTTCAGCGCGGATGACGATGATTTCGCCCCTCCCGACTGTTTGCCACGGTAACTGTTGTAATGCTGTGGGTGAATAGTGTAAAATCGCTCGGGTAGTGTTCGATGGCATGCAGAACACTCACGACCTCGGCTAGAACACTCCTCGCAGAACTGTTTTCAGGGTAACAAACACTTGAATCTCCCGAAGCAGTTACATTTGGCCAGTCGAGTGGGTTGACCTGGAGATATAATTGTGAATGTTACATATTTTATAATCGTCAGGTTAAATCAGCCACAAGCCGCCGAACTACTTTCATGAAGTAGGTAGTAAGGTTTCCTTCGCGAACATATCTCGAGGTTATGCTATATAACCATGATTATCGAAATGAGCATAGTTAAAATTCAAGCGATGCTATATATTTGCTATTCGTATGTTATGCTATTCGATATTTATTTATCGAAATGAGCATAGTTAAAATTCAAGCGTGGGTTAGTCGACCTGAACTATTAGTTCTCCCCTGATATGAACCATAGAATGACGAACAAGATGCCACCGCAAGTTGATTTGATTAAAATAAATATATACCATAGAGTGGTGAAACGTATAGCTGATGACCGCTAGCGACATATAAGTATAAGTGTTGTTTTAGTCGCTGCGAGTAGATTACTTATACGGAGTGTCTGGTGGTATAGATGGTTATAGTGCTCCTTCTTACGACTTGAACTTCGAATGTCCATGAAAATGATGTTACCGAAGTAACTTTCTGTAATAATGAATATTACACTTACCGTTTTCCCTCGAACATTTCACCCCGTCATGGCTGGTTGTTTCCGCATGGCGTTTCCTCAAATGAACATGCTGGTGTTTATCTAGTCTGTCCGGTCGGGAGAACGTTTTACAGCATACAGTGCACAACAATGAATGACCGCCGTGGTTCCTACGTTTATGCTGTAGCATGTTCCTCCTACTGGTAAATGTTTTAGTGCAAAGATCGCACTGGATTCTGGTGGCCGTTGTGTTGGGGACGAGACGACCGAGTGATTCCGCCAGCAGTTGAATTCGTCGAAGGTTGACGGCATCATCGTTCGCACATCCATATCTTTCAGCCCAAGCGTTAAGATATTCAACATTGGCAAAGGAATCGAGACTGGAATCATCCATGTTATTCGCTGAAATCTTGTGGAAATAATGACGCCGATATGAGATGCGGCTATGATCGCATTGTTTCAAAATATTCAAAGGTGTAAGTTTCAAAATCCGTCGAAATCATACCGTGATGTCACTATGACGTCACCATGGCCATTAAACGATGCGCTTCTTTCGTATGTATCCAAAGTAGTGCGTTTCAACTCTCTAATCCCTCCCGTTTCCGAAATATAGAGACTTTTCCATATTATCGACGTCACTTCTGGTTGACCTATATTCCACTCAAAATGGTTGCCATCGTATTCGGAATATCCTCCTCAATCTTTCGACCGATTTTGGTCGTCCTGGGATAGGAAAAATTTATAACCCTGTCAGGTTGATACAGACCCGGTAAACTCGATTCATACGTTCTCATTTTATACATGAAACGCTATAGACTTCGGTATCGTTATAACGCTATGAGGTTTCCATCCCATTCTACCTACACAAAAGCTCGTCACATACACGCCCGCTGAAAAAGAAAAGTGCAAAATAAAAAAAAATAGACACATATTTTAAAAATTAAGCTATATCGACAGCACGATATCAATATGTGGATAATTGAATGCCTGTTCTTAAATTTAAATTTACCGTAGTAAATTAAATAACACTTAAATTTATTTATAAAGGAAGCGAGTTATATCTGTTTAACCATAGGAAGAAACGAGCACAACATGAATAATGGCTAGTCACTGAATGTTGAGTGAGTGAGTGAGTGAGTGAGTGAGTGAGTGAGTGAATAGGGTTTAACGTCGCTTTCAACATTTTTTCAGCTATATCACGACGGGGAAGGGAAGGGAGGGGAGGAGGAGGGACAGGGGCACCTACTTGTAACAGAGCAGATCTAATGCTG
>JAVTVY010002839.1:0-32767 GCA_036873755.1 Hanleya hanleyi | reverse complement strand
AAAAATCAGTTTGCTTTTGGAAAGTATTTTTACAAGACAGTTTTACAAAATATCCACAACATTGGATCAACAGTTGAAGATATGGTTAGCCCTTTCTCTTTTAAAAATGGCAGGCGTATTTTCATGATATTTTCCAAAATTGTACTTCTCTCTACTGAATCAATCATATGGAGAACCTCATCTGTTTCACTCAAGTAAGAAAATTATTCTTGAAAATTTAAAAAATCTATCTGATAATAATTTACCTTCAAACCTGATTGGGAAATTCTGTCAAAGTACTACATTTGTTTTTCAATATGTTATCTAAACGATGATACGAGTTATCAATATAACTATTTTGGTGTTTGGATACAGCGACAAAATGTGACGAATTCTTCAATCAACAACAACAACAACAACAACAACAGCTTGAATTGAAAAATACACAAACTTTACATAAGACTTCAGAGATCATATTAGTGACATATGGGTTTTCATTCGAATAAAATAAAGATATCAATCTCTACATAGTGTTATCAAAATAGTATCATATTTGTGTAAGAAAATCTTGTTGAATTTAGATTTTATAATAAAATTAATAAGTTTAATAAATAATTAATTAATAATCAGTCCAATCCAAAGATTTTATAATAAAATTGGACATAATGAAGAAAATAATTTTAGAAGAATACATCAGTTCTAACATGATTTTCAAGAAAAAAATGTCCATTAATGAATACTCTACCCTCTTCATTATCCCCAATTATATACAGATAATACTTATTCTATTTTCCTGGTAGTCTATTACATTAGCAATTGACTTGCTGGCAATAATTTTACAATTTGAGGAGAGTTATCTCCCCTGTACCGGTATATTTTAATTGGCCACTGGTGGCGCCACCATACTGTCATATGAGAACAACAACATAGAGGATAGAGTGCAAAAAGAAAGTTGATTTGTTCATTTTAAGCTGGAACTATTGAGGTTTAAAGAACTGTATTGCAGATGGTGATGAGTGAAGCTACATGTAGTGATGGTGAGTAAGTTATAAATACAATTATGTTATCATTTTATTAGCAAAACAATTCTAATTTCTAGTTACACTCAGAATGTTGTAATGTGGACCCTCTATGAGCTTTAACTATCAACATGTTTCTCTTCATATACTTGCCATATTAAACAGTTGATACTCTTCTCAGTAACTACTGCAGCACTTCACCTTATATTTGCAGTCAAAATTAATGACTCATTTAGCCTGGAATTCACAAAGAAATATCCATAACTCTATCTGTCTTAAAATTCCTTTCAGATCTACCCAGGTTCATCAAGGCAGTGTATTGTTGCATTGTCAGCTGGAAAAGCCCAGGCTTGGGGACCTCATGTGAAGATTGGCCATGCACCCCTAGCTGGAGGAAATCTCCCGGAGGGTGAGATATATAGGTTATATCACACCACTGCTTGTGTATTTCATGTCAAACAGTAGGATTTAACTTGCTATGAAGTTTGTTGTTTTGAAATGTTTATCATTTCCTGCTTATATTTCCAGAAGATTTGAGAATATTTCCATACCAAAGTTCTGATGAAATCGCAAAGGAATATTTATTAAAATAAATTGATAATAAATACACTGTTGGCATAACCGATATTTGCTATGATAAAAATGTGACCAGGAAAAGCAGGATAAATTATGATTAGATTTCCTATCACCATAACCATGATAACAGGCTATATTTTAAATGTCTATTTATTGCACTATTCTTGACCAAGGCTAAGGATTGCTGCATAATTCAATTGTACATCTGTACTTTTTCTCCTCAGATGCAACCAATCGGACATGTTCGAGGCGCACATTTCATCGACTCGGAGCAGACATCTGATCATGGAAATAATGCAGCGTATTGTTGAATTACTTCTTCGCCAAAGAGGAAATAGCATCAGGCAATATTACATGACCAATACAACTGGATGACAAACATTGTTAAATTCATATTAGTGTACATTCTCAATATTTTTTCCAGTTGTGCTTGCGTTTTCATTTAGTGTTGATCCATAATTCTGGATTCCACTTCAAAATTGCTTTATAATACTCATAACATGCATTCAAGAATGTGTATTTTACATTAATAACAAATGACTTGAATGACTTTGGTGCTACTGGACCCAAATAATCTTTATTCAGTGAGCGGCACATGTTTGGTTTTTGCAGAGGGCACACCAATAACAGTAACATCACATTTCTATGATATTTCAATGCAAATCATCCTGGTTATCGTCACATTCACTAATATCAGCAATACGCCAGTTGAATGTAGTGTAATATTTTTAAGATTTCTCTAATCAAACTTTTTCGCTAATGTCACAACAATTTTATACCATTCTACCCATTTAAATTATGAGGATAACCTCTGAATAGTGTCAGGATAACTTGAAAACAATTTCTTTGCTAATCTGATGACTTTTCATTTTTTATAGATTACTGCCAGAAGAAGTTTCCCTGTACCAGCAAGGTGATTTTGGACGCGATGAAATCAAAATTGAATGGGGAGCTAAAAGTTATAAAAGACACTTGATCTGCTGAGAAAAACATGGATGCCTTGGACTTTGGATGCTACGTGCATGTGCTGGTTGCTATTCCCTATAAATGTTTCTATTTTATACAATGAAATGTATGACATGACAACATAATAATCCCTTGTGTGTATACATGTAGCTGTATATACGTTTCTGTTTTGTGTGTATAGCTGTCTATACGTTTCTGTTTTATACAATAAAATGTATGAAATGAATGCATATAATTTGTTATGTTGACTCTCATTCGACACGAAACGTTTCATCGTAAACCTGCAGTATATTGGACAACCCTGCACAACCATCCAGCATTATTCTATCTGTGTTAATTGACAGCCCTGTAGGACAACCCTGTAGGATCCTGAAGGACGGTCTTGTAAGATCGTGTAGGACAGTCTTGTAGGATCTTGTAAGATCCTACAGGACAGTCTTGTAAGATCCTGTATGACAGTCTTGTAAGATCTTGTAGGATCCTGAAGGACGATCTTGTAAGATCCTGTAGGACAGTCTTGTAGGATCTTGTAAGATCCTGAAGGACGATCTTGTAAGATCCTGTAGGACAGTCTTGTAGGATCTTGTAAGATCCTGTAGGACAGTCTTGTAGGATCTTGTAAGATCCTGTAGGACAGTCTTGTAAGATCCTGTAGGACAGTCTTGTAAGATCCTGTAGGACAGTCTTGTAGGATCTTGTAAGATCCTGAAGGACAGTCTTACAAGAAAAGTGCCAAAATCTTACAAGACTGTCCTACAAGATCTTACAGGACACTTTCTTGTAAGATCTTACAAGAATTTTTGGTAAGGGAATAGCATTCTCTAATTGACAGTGGGTACTATTAACTTTTCCAGATGTCACCGCTGGTGAGTCACCCATCCAAGTCTTGACCGGGCTCAAAGTCGCTTAACTTCGGTGATTTTACGAGAACCGGTGTGTCCAAGGTGATATGCCGTATCAGCGAACCTTCAAAAGTTACAGTGGAACATATAGCAAAGGGTTCCCGAAGGGCATGACAGTGCAATAAATAATAAAAAAATAATTATTAATCAAATTTTCATCAGAATTCGGTCAGCTCAGAACTTGATGGTAACAATGCCCTAATGTATGTTCATGCGAAAAATCAAGGTTCTAATGTCAACGGTTCTCCTTATTTTGCCGACGAAAGGATTCGGATGGACTGACTCACTCACTCACTCACTCACTCATTACCGGACAATTTGCAAATGGTAGCCTACTTCGTAGGAATAAATGCTCTTAATAGTCACAGGCTCAGCTGCGTTCACCTAACCATTTTTGTGGTTTGCATCCCGTTACGTTAATAGTATACAAAAGACGGCTAAGGTTAAGTTTTGCCGGGGGAGATAACTCTTGGTGGCGACAGGTGGCGTTGTTTCTCAAGAGACCAAAAACTACCTCCAACACAGAAGAGTTCCAATCTAGGGGGAGGTAACTCTGGGTCACTGTAGTTCCGGCAAAGGGCCCTGGGCATGTATTCTTTCGCGGTGATGCGGTCTGGCGGTAATGCAGTCGCGGAAGAAAGCTTCCGCGGAGAAAAAGTAGTCCCCAGACTTCAAATACGCTGCATGATCCGATTGGGTCGAGTGAGGTATCAAAGTGAAGCATTCGTGAAGGGGCATCCAGTCATGGGTGGGTGTATGTAAAATTAGGATTTTTCCCGAAACTATAAAAAGCGGAACACGGACTTTACCCCTAAAATAGGGGAAAACACCTATCAACCCTAGCCAAAAGGGCTAATATCGGTCCCCGGGCTTATTGGGACCTGCCTATCAAGTCAATGGGGTGGGTGCATGTAAAATTAGGATTTTTTCCCGAAAATATAAAAAGCGGAACACGGACTTTACCCCTAAAATAGGGGAAAACACCTATCAACCCTAGCCAAAAGGGCTAATATCGGTCCCCGGGCTTATTGGGACCTACCTATCAAGTCAATGGGGTGGGTGCATGTAAAAATTTCTCCGGAAAAAAGCGGAACACGGACTTTACCCCTAAAATAGGGGAAAACCCCTATCAACCCTAGCCCAAAGGGCTAATATCGGCCCCCGGACTTATCGGGCCCTGGGGTGTCAATGGGGTGGGTGCATGTAAAAATTTCTCTGGAAAAAAAGCGGAACTGGGACTTTACCCGTACAATAGGGGTCTGTATTATACAATATACGGGGAAACGCCTGTATGGGTATATTCCCATGTAGGCCTATAGGCTGGCTATATGGGGGTATAGGTTCAACCTGGGAAATTCACACACGTTCATTGTGATATGGGCTGTTTGGATTTGTTTTTCACGTCTCGTCATTTAGAACACGATGGGAAGGGTCTCGGAGCGAAACGGTGAAATTTTTGGAAAAAGTTCACCGAGGCCTGGGTAGGCCCATAGGCCTATGCTGTATGGCTATGGGAGTATAGGCCCATACGGGGTGGACGTTTTGGGGTCTAGGTGAGCCCCTAATGATCCTATGATGTCGTATGAGGTCTTATTTTGAAGCTCTCGAGGAGGAGCATTCGACTAGACTAATGGTTCGTAGTATAGAAAGCAGGCATTTTGGGGGGTATGTGGGTGTGTGTTTGGGGTAGAGATGGACCGCTATGGGTCCGAATGGGTCGTGGAAGGTATCAAAGTGAAGCTTGTGTGGGTTAGAGTCAGAATGGTGTGTTTTTGAGTGTAAGTCGCGTCAATCTGCGCATGCGCAGTTGGTTGTAGTAAGTAAAGTGGCCATTTTGGGGCAGTACAGGAAGGTATTTGGAGTCGAGATGGACCATCCTTGGTCCGAATACGTCCTGGAAGGGGTCATCTTGTAGCTCTCGGGGTGTAGACCCCGATTTCAGGGCTGCCCACGTCACCTGTGACGTCATCGGTGACGTCATCAGTACGAGTAGTAGCGAAAGTGGGCATTTTAGGGCACTGAAGGATGATATTTGGGATAGAGAGGGACCATCCTTGGTCCGAATGCGTCGTGGCAGGTGTCATCTTGTAGCTCTCGGGGTGTAGACCCCGATTTGAGGGTTGCCCACGTCACCTGTCACGTCATCGGTGACGTCATCACTACGAGTATTAAGTAAAGTTGTCATTTTGGGGCAGTACAAGAAGGTATTTGGGGTAGAGATGGACCATCCTCGGTCCGAATGCGTCCTGGGAGGTGTCATCTTGTAGCTGTCGGGGTGTAGACCCCGATTTGAGGGCTACCCATGTCACCTGTGACGTCATCGGTGACGTCATCAGTACGAGTAGTAAGTAAAGTTGCCATTTTGGGGCAGTACAAGAAGGTACTTGGGGTAGAGATGGACCATCCTTGGTCCGAATGCGTCCTGGGAGGTGTCATTTTGTAGCTCTCGGGGTGTAGACCCCGATTTGGGGGCTGCCCACGTCACCTGTGACGTCATCGGTGACGTCATCAGTACGAGTAGTAGCGAAAGTGGGCATTTTAGGGCACTGAAGGATGATATTTGGGGTAGAGAGGGACCATCCTTGGTCCGAATGCATCGTGGGAGGTGTCATGTTGTAGCTCTCGGGGTGTACATCTCGATTGGAGGGATGTTCGCAGCATCTGTGACGTCATTGGTGACGTCATCAGTACGAGTAGTAGCGAAAGCGGGTATTTTGGGGCAGTGAAGGAAGGTGTTTGGGGTAGAGATGGACCATCTTTGGTCCGAATGTGTCGTGGGAGGTGTCATTTTGTAGTTCTCGGGGTGCAGACCCCTATTTGAGGCATGTTCACGTCATCCGTGACGTCATTGGTGACGTCATCAGTAGGAGTAGTAGTGAAAGCGGGCATTTTGGGAAGTGAAGGGAGGTATTTGGTGTAGACATGGACTATCCTTGGTCCGAATGCAGCGTGTGGGGTGTCATCTTGTAGTTCTCTGCATGTAGACGCAACTACACACTTGGTGGTCGCATCGTGCATGAATACTACATATGACTTGATACTGTGAACTATAACTGTACAGTCAGGATGGCCGAGTGGTCTAAGGCGCCAGACCTAAGTGCTGGTCTGCGCAACGCAGGGCGTGGGTTCGAATCCTACTCCTGACACATGAGTTTTTTGTATATACACCTTTTGTATTATACCATATCTGTCCTGTATTGTACCATATTTGTCCTGTGTTATATCATCTCTCCTGAATGTGCTTTATTATACCATATCTCTCCTGTATTGTACCATATATGTCCTGTATTATACAATATTTGCCCTCTATTATACCATATCTGTCCTGTATTATACCAAACCTGTGCTGTATTACACCATATCTGTGCTGTATTATACCATATCTGTGCAGTATTATACCATATCTGTCCAGTATTATACCGAATCTGTGCTGTATTATACCATATCTGTCCTGTATTATACCATATCTGTCCTGTATTATACTATATCTGTCCTGTATTAGACAATATCTTCGCTGTATTTAATGTACATGTACTCTGCGCATGTCCATGTATTCTGTACATATCCATGCACACGTTCTATGTGCCTGTACATGTACTATTTGCCTGTAAATGTAATCTGTTCATGCACATGTACTCTGTCAATATACATGTTCCTTGTCCATGTAAATGTACTCTGTGCATGTCATTCTACATGTACTCTGTTCACGTTCTTGTATACATACTCTGTTTAAATCCATGTACATACTCTTTGTCCCATCGCTATATAGCTGAAATATTGCGGAATGCGACGTTAAACCTTAATTCTCTCTCCTTAATTCTCTCTCTCTCTCGCTCTCAATGAACATGTACTCTGTACAATGTCGCATGATGTAGACCGGTGAGAGAACAACAATAACAAGAATGACAGGTCAATCATTTTATTATCCCCCCCAGTACATCATACCCAAGCTGGGGGAGCCGCGTTGGGTATGTTTACAATACCAATAGCCTCTTGTCCAATCAGAGGCCGCCATTTGGTGCTGCATCTGTCATATTCGTTCTTGTCCGTTAGATGTATTCTCGGCTACTCTTGTCCAATCAGAAGTCGCCATTTCAGAAAGTTCCATCTTCGGCCATGTTCGCTCTGAACCGTTTGTTCTAATCGTCATCGGACAGGCCAGGATACCGTTGAGGAAACATATCCTCAGATAGTTGTTTGCGCATTCTGGGTATCTATCAGTGCATGGGTGAATACTTTCATCCGATGGGGGTGGTGGGTCAGTTTAACCACGAAGAATGTAACATTGCTGACCCTCTCCACTATCCACTTGGTGTTGGGACGCTGTTCATAGGCCCATTCCAAGGGATCCACAGTGTCCAGTTGGGCCAGCATCGTCTCTAGCGACGCCCGATTGGTGATTGTGAAAGGATGGTCGTACACTGGGTTGATGGCACTGGAATAGAAATAGCGCAATTCACCCGTCATCTTATGGCATAAGATGTACCCAAATGCTACATTTAATGTGAGGGACGTAGGTTGGTCATTGAAGATGGCTTCCACGTAGCTGCGTAGACGGGCGAGGTCGGTCAGTCGGAAATTGTACAAGTCCAATATAGGGCGATGATGGTGGAAGCAGTGTCGGATCATGGACCAATGGCGTCGATACATCTCACTCACTGGATGATCTTCGGGTAAGAGATCGCTGGGAACATCCACCGCATCTTCCAGAAAATGTTCGATGTTGTCAGGCGTATGACTGGGAACAGTAATGCTAGGGACCGGCTGGATATCTAGGCTCTTCTGAGCTGTGGGTATAGGCTGGCTCTCCGTGATCGCATCACCAGTGGCATTCTCCTCCCCGGGTTCATCTTCAGTGGGTCTGTCCCTCCTGGGTGCCTCTTTAGTGGAAAGTTGTCCCTCATGCCGTGGTGACGGACCATGAATCAAACGCTCATGCCGTCTTAACTGACTGGGTCGTTTGAAGAGTTGACCACATTCTTCGCATGGACGCTTGGGTGGCCCATGAATTGAACGTTCATGGCGCTGTAAATGACCATGGCGCTGAAACGACAGTGAACGTATCGTACAGCTATACCGGGCGGTTCCATCGTGCTTGGTAGCCTCATGGCGGCGCAAGTCGTGCCGGCGAGTGAATGATTTCGAACACGTAGTACAAGTGAACATCTTTGTGGTTGACAGAGTGTCTGATGAAACGGCCAGGCCGTTTCCTTTTTATAGCAAGCTAGCTGTTGATCTATTTTTAGCACACTCAGTTCAACTACCCACCGGATGTAGGCGCGGACGTCAGCGACAAGATCCCGGATGTACAAGAACCCGGATGTACCCGGATGTAAAAGTCACCGGATGTTCAATTCACTTCGCCCACTGGAAAATTCCCTCTCTCCTCATGCAAAGATCACATCCGGCCAAGGATACACCTTCAAGGCAGGTCAGGCATCGCTGGCGATGGAATCGGAGATCTCCGGGCTCTCCCCTGGTTGAGCTATAAACCACACTGAAGAAATCATCTATCATTTCCATAGTTATGGGCGGGTATCTTTTGGTAACTCGTTTGGGGAGTCGAGCGGGAACCGGCACCTTTTCGTCAATCTTCAACGATTGCTCGTCTGCCTTGGGATTGGCTGGCTTTTCCATTTGATTGGGTCTGGTTGTGAGAAATGTACATCTAACATGCGTGTTTCCGTATTTATAGTTAGAGGGTAGGTGACCGTCCTATCGACCAATCAGAAGCCATCATTTCATAAAGTTCAATCTTCGTTCAGTGTAACCTAAACGTCTTCGGGCAATCCATGACACTGAAGCTCGAAGCTCTTACTTCTCTCTTTCAACACTGGGATCAATCCCCAGCGGCTCTTCAATACGCGACGGCGAATCGACCTCCATGGGTTCTTCTATTCTCAGATGCATTCCCATAGAAACTGAAATATCCGGTCTCGAGAGTGGTGAGCGTGATCCGTGTATGACATTTCGGTGACGTCTCAATTGACTGGGATGCTTAAAGACTATATCACAATCCGCACATGTATGCATGGGTACTTCGTGCCGTGCACGTGTGTGACAACGCAAACTGTCCAGGCGATGAAAGCGCTTCGAGCAAGTTGTGCAAGAGAACATATCGGCTGTGGATCTGGAAATCATGAATGCCGTAAAAATTCTGGCTCTTATAGGCCAACATAGGAGTACCCGGATGTAGACACGGACGTCAGCGACAATCCCCGGATGTACAAGAACCCGGATGTACGACCAATACATAAGGACTGATGAGGGACACATGTTCATTCTTATATGTACAGACACCACCACCAACACCACCACCACACACTACCACCACACACACACACCACCACCACATTCCACCACCACCATCACCACCGGGCGTTGACGGGCGTCAACGCCCGGTGGTGGTGGTGGTGGGAGCTCCCGTGTGGCAGAGCTCTTGGAGCTCAAAGCGTGTGGAGCTCAGAGCTCGGAAGTGACATTTGCATATGACCTCTGTGAGGTCACTTCCGCTTCCCTTCACGTGACCGGAACTGACCTTTGACTCCTGCGCGCGCTAACAATATCGGATAAAAATTGCGCGCAGGAGTCAAAGGTCAGTTCCGGTCACGTGAAGGGAAGCGGAAGTGACCTCACAGAGGTCATATGCAAATGTCACTTCCGAGCTCTGAGCTCCACACGCTTTGAGCTGCAAGAGCTCTGCCACACGGGAGCTCCCACCACCACCACCACCGGGCGTTGACGCCCGTCAACGCCCGGTGGTGGTGGTGGTGGTGGTGGTGGTGGAATGTGGTGGTGGTGTGTGTGTGTGGTGGTAGTGTGTGGTGGTGGTGTTGGTGGCGGTGTCTGTACATATAAGAATGAACATGTGTCCCTCATCAGTCCTTATGTATTGGTCGTACATCCGGGTTCTTGTACATCCGGGGATTGTCGCTGACGTCCGTGTCTACATCCGGGTACTCCTATGTTGGCCTATAAGAGCCAGAATTTTTACGGCATTCATGATTTCCAGATCCACAGCCGATATGTTCTCTTGCACAACTTGCTCGAAGCCCTTTCATCGCCTGGACAGTTTGCGTTGTCACACACGTGCACGGCACGAAGTACCCATGCATACATGTCATGTGCGGATTGTGATATAGTCTTTAAGCATTCCAGTCAATTGAGACGTCACCGAAATGTCATACACGGATCACGCTCGCCACTCTCGAGACCGGATATTTCAGTTTTTATGGAAATGCATCTGAGAATAGAAGAACCCATGGAGGTCGATTCGCCGCCGCGTATTGAAGAGCCGCTGGAGATCGATCCCAGTGTTGAATGAGAGAAGTAAGAGCTTCGAGCTTCAGTGTCATGGATTGCCCGAAGACGTTTAGGTTACACTGAACGAAGATTGAACTTTATGAAATGATGGCTTCTGATTGGTCGATAGGACGGTCACCTACCCTCTAACTATAAATACGGAAACACGCATGTTAGATGTACATTTCTCACAACCAGACCCAATCAAATGGAAAAGCCAGCCAATTCCAAGGCAGACGAGCAGTCGTTGAAGATTGACGAAAAGGTGCCGGTTCCCGGTTACCAAAAGATACCCGCCCATAACTATGGAAATGATAGATGATTTCTTGAGTGTGGTTTATAGCTCAACCAGGGGAGAGCCCGGACATCTCCGCTACAATCGCCAGCGATGCCTGGCCTGCCTTGAAGGTGTATCCTTGGCCGGATGTGATCTTTGCATGAGGAGATAGGAATTTTCCAGTGGGCGAAGTGAATCGAACATCCGGGCACTTTTTCATCCGGTCACTTTTACATCCGGGTACATCCGGGTTCTTGTACATCCGGGATCTTGTTGCTGACGTCCGCGCCTCCATCCGGTGGGTAGTTGAACTGAGTGTGCTAAAAATAGATCAACAGCTAGCTTGCTATAAAAAGGAAACGGCCTGGCCGTTTCATCAGACACTCTGTCAACCACCAAGATGTTCACTTGTACTACGTGCTCGAAATCATTCACTCGCCGGCACGACTTGCGCCGCCATGAGGCTACCAAGCACGATGGAACCGCCCGGTATAGCTGTACGATCATTTACAGCGCCATGAACGTTCAATTCATGGGCCACCCAAGCGTCCATGCGAAGAATGTGGTCAACTCTTCAAACGACCCAGTCAGTTAAGACGGCATGAGCGGTTGATTCATGGTCCGTCACCACGGCATGAGGGACAACTTTCCACTAAAGAGGCACCCAGGAGGGACAGACCCACTGAAGATGAACCCGGGGAGGAGAATGCCACTGGTGATGCGATCACGGAGAGCCCGCCTATACCCACAGCTCAGAAGAGCCTAGATATCCAGCCGGTCCCTAGCATTACTGTTCCCAGTCATACGCCTGACAACAACGAACATTTTCTGGAAGATGCGGTGGATGTTCCCAGCGATCTCTTACCCGAAGATCATCCAGTGAGTGAGATGTATCGACGCCATTGGTCCATGATCCGACACTGTTTCCATCGTCATCGCCCTATATTGGACTTGTACAATTTCCGACTGACCGACCTCGCCCGTCTACGCAGCTACGTGGAAGCCATCTTCAATGACCAATCTACGTCCTTCACATTAAATGTAGCATTTGGGTACATCTTATGCCATAAGATGACGGGTGAATTGCGCTATTTCTATTCCAGTGCCATCAACCCAGTGTACGACCATCCTTTCACAATCACCAATCGGGCGTCGCTAGAGACGATGCTGGCCCAACTGGACACTGTGGATCCCTTGGAATGGGCCTATGAACAGCGTCCCAACACCAAGTGGATAGTGGAGAGGGTCACCAATGTTACGTTCTTCGTGGTTAAACTGACCCACCACCCCCATCGGATGAAAGTATTCACCCATGCACTGATAGATACTCAGAATGCGCAAACAACTATCTGAGGATATGTTTCCTCAACGGCATCCTGAGCTGCGCGATGACGATTAGAACAAACGGTTCAGAGCGAACATGGCCGAAGATGGAACTTTCTGAAATGGCGACTTCTGATTGGACAAGAGTAGCCGAGAATACATCTAACGGACAAGAACCAAATGGCGGCCTCTGATTGGACAAGACGCTATTGGTATTGTAAACATACCCAACGCGGCTCCCCCAGCTTGGGTATGATGTACTGGAGGGGATAATAAAATGATTGACCTGTCATTCTTGTTGTTGTTGTTCTCTCACCGGTCTACATCATGCGACATTGTACAGAGTACATGTTCATTGAGAGCGAGAGAGAGAGAGAATTAAGGTTTAACGTCGCATTCCGCAATATTTCAGCTATATAGCGATGGGACAAAGAGTATGTACATGGATTTAAACAGAGTATGTATACAAGAACGTAAACAGAGTACATGTAGAATGACATGCACAGAGTACATTTACATGGACAAGAAACATGTATATTGACAGAGTACATGTACATGAACAGATTACATATACAGCCAAATAGTACATGTACAGGCACATAGAACATGTGCATGAATATGTACAGAATACATGGACATGCGCAGAGTACATGTACATTAAATACAGCGAAGATATTGTCTAATACAGGACAGATATGGTATAATACAGGACAGATATGGTATAATACAGGACAGATATGGTGTAATACAGCACAGATATGGTATAATACAGCACAGATATGGTGTAATACAGCACAGATTTGGTATAATACAGGACAGATATGGTATAATAGAGGGCAAATATTGTATAATACAGAACATATATTGTATAATACAGGACATATATGGTACAATACAGGAGAGATATGGTATAATACAGCAAAGATTTGGTATAATACAGGAGAGATATGGTATAATACAGCACATTCAGGAGAGATGATATAACACAGGACAAATATGGTACAATACAGGACAGATATGGTATAATACAAAAGGTGTATATACAAAAAACTCATGTGTCAGGAGTAGGATTCGAACCCACGGCCTGCGTTGCGCAGACCAGCACTTAGGACTGGCGCCTTAGATCACTCGGCCATCCTGACTTTACAGTTATAGTTCACAGTATCAAGTCATATGTAGTATTCATGCACGATGCGACCACCAAGTGTGTAGTTGCGTCTACATGCAGAGAACTACAAGATGACACCCCACACGCTGCATTCGGACCAAGGATGGTCCATGTCTACACCAAATACCTCCCTTCACTTCCCAAAATGCCCGCTTTCGCTACTACTCCTACTGATGACGTCACCAATGACGTCACGGATGACGTGAACATGCCTCAAATAGGTGTCTGCACCCCGAGAACTATCAATCGAGATGTACACCCCGAGAGCTACAAGATGACACCTCCCACGACGCATTCGGACCAAGGATGGTCCCTCTCTACTCCAAATATCATCCTTCAGTGCCCTAAAATGCACACTTTCGCTACTACTCGTACTGATCAAGTCACCGATGACGTCACAGGTGACGTGGGCGGCCCCCAAATCGGGGTCTACACCCCGAGAGCTACAAAATGACACCTCCCAGGACGCATTCGGACCAAGGATGGTCCATCTCTACCCCAAATACCTTCTTGTACTGCCCCAAAATGGCCACTTTACTTACTACAGGGGTAAAAGCGTTCGGTGTCCGGTTATTTTCGTTTAGTTTGACCTAACGAAACGCGAACGGAACGAAATGTAAACGCGTTTCAAACGCTTACCAAACGATTATAGTAAACGAAACGCTTTCAATATCGCTTAATTTTTAGTTTATCAAAACGCGTTTCCCTCGTCAAACGCGTTTGCTCTGATCAAAACGCGTTTATAAACGCGTTTGTGAATGCGTTTTATAAACGCGTTTCGAACGGGTTTCTCTTTTCGTTCGACTTTGTGCAAATTTGTGTTTTTATTTTGCAAACCAGGCCAGGAAGTCCACTTGTTGGGGCTTTCCCCAGCCGCTATTATAATCCCTGTGCTATAAATATATGTGGCATAGCCTTTAATATACAAGGGTAAACACGTTCTGTGTCCGGTAATTCGTTTCGTTTATATATTGCGCTAAGATTAAATCTTTTCGTTCACCAAGCGAAACAATATATATCTTCCCGTACCAAGCGAAATGATTAGTCAGGCATGTGATACTGAGCCGAAAAAGCGTTTCGCCTGACCTTGACTCCATGCAGCTTTTGACCAACACTCAGTCGCCGAACCGTTGTACAAAGATAAAAAAACAGACCAAATAATATTCTCGCCCGACGAAGCAACCGTGGTGTGGACGGTAATGCTTATTTAACAACAACAACAACAACAATAAAACGCGTTACGAAACGCGCTTCCAAAACGCGTTTCGAAACGCGTTTTCAAAACGCGTTTCGAAACGCGTTTTCAAGCGTACCTGAGATACAACACATATCACGAATCGCTAGATTCTTGGTATGTGTTTTAGAATAGGTTAACCAGAAGACTATTCTGTGAAGTCATGTGACGCAGTCAGTATGTCGGCACCTCTTCCCACTTCCCTTATATGTGTTGTAATTTCAAACGCAAGCTTAAATCTTTTCGTTCAGCAAGCGAAGAAATATTTGTCTTCCCGTACCAAGCGAAATGATTAGTCAGGCGTGTGATACCGAACCGAAAAAGCATTTCGCCTGACCTTGACTCCATGCGGGTTTTGATCAACACTCAGTCGCCGAACCATTGCACAAATATAAAAAAAACAGACCAAATAGTATTCTCGCCCGACGAAGGAACCGTGGTGTGGACGGTGATGCTTATTTAACAGCAACAACAATAAAACGCGTTCCGAAACGCGTTTCCAAAACGCGTTTCGAAACGCGTTTTCAAAACGCGTTTCAAACGCGTTCATAAACGCGTTCGTGAAACGCGTTTTAAGCGAAACGAAACGAAAGATAAATGAACATACCGATGATCAAACGCGTTTGCGAGGTATAAACGCGTTCTTTGAGAAGCAAACGAAACGAATACAAAACGCGTTTAGAACGCTATTGAAACGCGTTTCAAACGCTAATAGAACGATAATATACGTGAAAAACCGGACACCGAACGCTTTTACCCCTGTACAACCAACTGCGCATGCGCAGATTGACGCGACTTGCACTTAAAAACACACTATTCTGACTCTAACCCACACAAGCTTCACTTTGACACCTTCCACGACCCATTCGGACCCATAGCGGTCCATCTCTACCCCAAACACACACCCACATACTCCCCAAAATGCCTGCTTTCTATACTACGGCCAGACTGTGCATGCGCAGTCTATTGAAAACGGACGAACCATTAGTCCAGTCGGATGCTCCTCCTCGAGAGCTTCAAAATAAGACCTCATACGACATCATAGGATCATTAGGGGCTCACCTAGACCCCAAAACGTCCACCCCGTATGGGCCTATACTCCCATAGCCATGCAGTATAGGCCTATGGGCCTACCCAGGCCTCGGTGAACTTTTTCCAAAAATTTCACCGTTTCGCTCCGGGACCCTTCCCATCGTGTTCTAAATGACGAGGCGTGAAAAACAAATCCAAACAGCCCATATCACAATGAACGTGTGTGAATTTCCCAGGTTGAACCTATACCCCCATATAGCCAGTATGGGACTATATGGGCTATATGGTACTTTTCCAAAAATTTCACCGTTGCGCTCGAGACCCTTCCCATCGTGTTCTAAATGACTAGACGTGAAAAACAAATCCAAGCAACCCATATCACAATGAAGGTGTGTGAATTTCCCAGGTTGAACCTATACTCCGATATAGCCAGCCTATAGGCCTATATACAGGCCTACCCGGTACTTTTCCCAAGAATTTCACCGATTCGCTCCGGGACCCTTCCCATTGTCATTTTCTTGGCGAGACGAGAAAAACGAGACCCCACAAGCCATAGTAAAGCCCACAATTTTTTTTGACCACCCCTCCCCCCATACAGGCATTTTCCCTTATATTGTATAATACAGACCCCTATTGTAGGGGTAAAGTCCGAGTTCCGCTTTTTATATTTTCGGAAAACAATCCTAATTTTACATGCACCCACCCCATTGACTGGATAGGCAGGCCCCAATAAGCCCGGGGACCGATATTAGCCCTTTTGGCTAGAGTTGATAGGTGTTTTCCCCTATTTTAGGGGTAAAGTCCGTATTCCGCTTTTTATAGTTTCGGGAAAAAATCCTAATTTTACATGCACCCACCCCATTGACTTCATAGGCAGGTCCCAATAAGCCCGGGGACCGATATTAGCCCTTTTGGCTAGGGTTGATAGGTGTTTTCCCCTATTTTAGGGGTAAAGTCCGTGTTCCGCTTTTTATATTTTCGGGAAAAATCCTAATTTTACATGCACCCACCCCATTGACTGGATAGGCAGGCCCCAATAAGCCCGGGGACCGATATTAGCCCTTTTGGCTAGAGTTGATAGGTGTTTTCCCCTATTTTAGGGGTAAAGTCCGTATTCCGCTTTTTATAGTTTCGGGAAAAAATCCTAATTTTACATGCACCCACCCCATTGACTTCATAGGCAGGTCCCAATAAGCCCGGGGACCGATATTAGCCCTTTTGGCTAGGGTTGATAGGTGTTTTCCCCTATTTTAGGGGTAAAGTCCGTATTCCGCTTTTTATATTTTCGGGAAACAATCCTAATTTTACATACACCCACCCCATTGACTTGATAGGCAGGTCCCAATAAGCGCGGGGACCGATATTAGCCCTTTTGGCTAGGGTTGATAGGTGTTTTCCCCTATTTTAGGGGTAAAGTCCGTGTTCCGCTTTTTATAGTTTCGGGAAAAAATCCTAATTTTACATGCACCCACCCATGACTAGATGCTCCTTCACGAATGCTGCACTTTGATACCTCACTCGACCCAATCGGACCATGCAGCGTATTTGAAGTCTGGGGACTACTTTTTCTCCGCGGAAGCTTTTTGCCGCGACCGCATCTCCGCCAGACCGCATCACCGCGAAAGAATACATGCCCAGGGGCCCTTTGCCGGAACTATAGTCACCCAGAGTTACCTCCCCCCTAGATTGGAACTCTTCTGTGCTGGAGGTAGTTTTTGGTCTCTTGAGCTGGTGGCGCCCCCTGGCGGAACTCCCCGTCATCTCCCCAAGAGTTATCCCCCCCGGCAAAACCTGACTTTAAATCCACTTACTATACTACTATCTTATCTGTGTAGCTTCCGTGGTATGCGGCTAGCCTATAATATTCAAGGACCCACCTGATAATACCTCGCGTTGAGCGGCTCTGTCCGCTGATAAACAAGGGGGCATTGGGACATCTTGTCTACCAAACTTCACCGTATTTCCTATATTTCATAGATACAATGGTCATTATCTCGGGATTCTCATTGGACGAATATCTTGGGGTCCGAGATTATTATCTTGGGGTCCTACATAATTCTGCGTTTTCTCGGCTTTCAATAAACTCGGGGTCCGAGATAATTCCGCATTCTCAATGGACGATTATCTCGGGGTCCGAAATAATTCTGCATTCTCACTGGACGATTATCTCCAGGTCCGAGATAATCCTGCATTCTCAATGGACGATTATCACGGGGTCCGAGATAATTCTGCATTTTTCAATGGTCAATTATTTCGGGGTTCGAGATACTTCTGCATTCTCATTGGAAATTATCTCGGGGTCTGAATTTTTTTTTCTTCATGTCTCTATGCTTCAGTACAAATGGGATTTGTTTGTATAGATTAAAACCACATCAATGTCGGGCTGTAGACTGAGAGGCGCCGCGTGCCTGATGTGAATCGTAGGCTTATCCGTCATGTGTTTTTTGAACGGGCACGAGAGGTTACCATAGCACACACTCGGCTATACTGATCTCGTCCATCACTGGTAGGAATCCATATTGGCATTTAAGTTTAAACTCCTTGCAGGCACAGTATTACGTCTTAACTCCCAGCAGCGCATGTCAGCAGTATGACTTTCGTTGCCATGGAGGTCGGCCGGAGACTATACATGTTATGTATGTCCACATTTGACGGCTGCAGTGTGCATTATAGGATGTCAACCACTAAATATACATATTGGCTTCCTGATTCCACAGAAGCATCAGATCCATAAATTGTGCTGGATCGGTAGTGAAACGATGGAATTCCAGAGAATCCACAATGCATGTAGAAGAAAGATATAAATACGAGATATGAATGCCATGATTTATTTTCGTCGAGAAACAAATTCTTTTCATACCTTGACCGTATGATAAAGTGTCATTGATACATTGTATATCATTCTGTATGGACCATGGTTGTCCAGTGTATGTTGAACCTGGCACATTTATTTATTATCATTTCAGAAAATATTGCTAATAATCTGCACTTTGGATGACAATATTTGAGATGGTCTTGCAAAATGGTGTATGAATATCTCGCCTAGTAGAATGTGCTAGATTGCGCGGAGAATGTGATGATTTAACGATTTAAATCAACGTTGCAGAACATGATTGCAAAAGTGTGTCGAACATGAACCCATATACTGATGTACTTCAAGATCCTCATGGTGTTCATATGAACAATAACAATCAAATCGTCACCGAGATACATCATGCTTTAGATAACAACGATGGTAGAATACTGATCAGCGATACCGATTTGATATGTGGAACACCATTATGTCTTGCCGGTATCATTTCTTGCAGACAATTAACCTATGTACATGTATACTATGATTATTATATTTTCAATTTGGTGTAGCTCACATTAAGCGGAATTAGGTACCGGGAATGAAAAGTAACACTAAGGACCTTGCACGTTACGCTCGTATTTTGTTATCAGCATGCGATATATATCGCCAAATTTGAGAAACTTTGAGTGGAGGCTCTTCAGTTTAGAGTCTTTGCCATTTGAACGGCATACATTTTACATCTAGATGGGGTTCAAATGAACAGGCGCAATCACAGCATGACTGATATACATCTAGTAATCCAGAGAACGCTTTGGACATTCCACTGGAGAATACTGGTCAATGATAACGATTTTACTGATAGAACTTCACAATGTTCATCATTGAGAACGCTTCTCCCTTACAAGAAACACATTTGTTATTTTTTTAGTTTATGTCGGTTTGGAATTGGTACTGACTGTCCAGCGTAAAAGTGCGCTCGCCTATTGATGGGGGAATTCTGATGTGGATGATGGCTTAATACTGAATGTCGGATCGGAGGCATAAACTCTGAATTGTGTACCCGGTCGAATGTATTTGTCACTCTGTTATATCTGCTATACCAGGGCTCACTATTGCCGGAAATGTATTATATTTACGATGTCACTTAATAGGCTGTCCGCTGTGCGTTCTGCAGAGAATGTTCTGGTGAAATCATTTCGTGTACTGGTGAGGCAGTTTGGAATCGTGCCTGGAAATTTATTAGACAACTATCACGCCGATCATGCCACAGACGTGTTGATTTATATTCTCGTTTGACGCATTAAGTTTTTTTTGAGCGAAAGATTGGATAGCATTGAGCAAATTCGGGCAGATTAAAAAGATATAGAATAATGGCTTTAGTTGGCTTTGTTTGATGATAAACGAAATAGAAGCTTGAACGAAATATACTACCGGGAGAAAGGGTTGAAAAATCTGGTTTCTAAATCAGTGTTTATTATTGCCGATCCGTCAGCAGACCAAGGGAAAATACTTGCCTTGTTCCCTCTGTATTTCCCAAGAGTGGGCAGTAGTGAGTGGAAGATATAACCGGTTGATGATTCAAAGTTGTAATAGATTGTATAAGATCTGAGAAACATAGTTTCCATGGGGAAAATACCCTACAACGTCATTTCATTTTCAATTTGTTCAAGCGAAAATGTACAATCAACTGCAATTCCGTCGACATTGTCTGTAACAATGCGATACTAAAAAATCATCCTCCCCAGTCCACTTTCAGCATCGAACCTCAACCCACCGATCGTATAGAAAAAAAAATCATGGTTATTTTTTGTTTTGCTCATCCTTCTATGATGGGGAGGCAGTCTGGAACATGGGTAGGTAATTTACTAGAGGCATTTATAGCGGATCAGCAAAATTGTCGAAAACCCCGAAAATTACGGGGCCGGGTTAACATATTACACTGTGACATATTTCCACATATACTATATTACATTTAAGCTACCATTATGAAGGTATGTGTATGGGTTACCAACTGATGGAAGCTTTGTGTTGATTGGTCAAACCCTGACCTTTATATGTAGTTACACGCGTCTGGTCCGTCATTCGTTATTTCAGCCGTCGTCAATTAAAGAATATTCGCATCCATAATCCAAAGACCTATTCTATATTCAATACAACAGCATTAGTACCAAATTCAAAGACAATCATAGGCTAGTTTCCTGCAAGAGAGAAGCGGCCAACAGTGTTCATTGATGCCGGCAAGGCACCACGATGTTCCGAAAATATCAAATCCGTAGGTCATAGGTCATTACCTTAATTTTAAAACGAAATTTAGGGTATGCGTTCCCTATTATGAGCTGTGTACATTGAAAAAGACACCAACATAAATACATTTTGACCATATAATTTCATCATCAACCTTCAACTAGTTCTTACCAATATTGTTCAAAGATCGAACCAGTTTTGAATCAACATGACATTTAGGGGGAATGGTCAACATATTAGACGTGAATCGAAATATATTGGCCAAATATTGCAATTAAGTTATCAATGTGAAGTTATGTGTATGGGTTATTGTCTACATGGTTCGAAAACGTTTAATATTTCGCCTGGTGTCATTTATGTAGGTCAGTAGGTCATCTACTGTCTACAAAACCTAATTATAGAAAATATACGCTAATTTGTGTGGTTAAGACGCAGATAAAAAACATCTGTGGCTCCTGTGCTGTTGCATAGAATGGTTTTCTCATGAGAAAAGTCATGATTTGCTAAGGATAATCCATTGGATATGTAAGTAGTTCACACGATCACTTTGAGACGAACATTATGGTACGTGGCATGGGTAGGCATAACACATTCCATTACCTTTTTAGGTCTAATGCCTCGAATGTTGCAAATAATGTATCATATTTGTAAAGATATCTGTGTGGGCTGTCGTACAAGGGAACGTTTATAACAATACGTGTTTAGCCAGTGCCCTGTATGTGGGTCAGTAGGGTTGCAAGTAATGTTTAATCAATCCACTTTCAAAATGCACACTGAACATTCGACGACTGTCACAAGCTATATATGAGTTTTATAAATGCTTCATGAATCTGCTTTCTACTGGTGTACTGTAATCCCCCTAGATCCTATTTTTGCGTTTTTGAGAATTTTCCTGAGCCGATATGAGTGCCTGTAGCACACTACCTACCAAGGTTTCAGATTGGCCCCCACATTTAGAAGGATGTATCTATGTATGGTCTCACAATGATAATTATATACTGTGGGTTGAGGTTCATCATAAAATAAGCCCTTTTTCTGTTTGGGATGATGGACTACAATGACCAGAGTTTAAATACCAGTTCCAGTAATGCAAAGCGATCATATGCTCTAGTTTAAAGCTTATATTCAAGAGTATGTATAATGAAATTGGAACCTTCTGTGACAACTGTCAGCGTATAGTACTGTGATGTCTAGAAAGGGATGTGGAGAATATATCCACAAACAGAGTAGATAGAAGCAGGCCCCATTTCCAAATGCAGTATGTGAAAACTCGTAAATATTTCAAGAGGTCTCAGTTCATATCCCCTGAAATATTTCACAGTTGTATAATGAAGTGTTCCACTGCTGTGGCTCCATTCACACTCGGAAACTTTCTCTTGAAAAAGCAAACGTAAATAAATCTTCCTATAGTAATCAATCGCGCATGAACAAAGTAGCACACTATGATGTGAGAATTAAGAACACATTCTAAGGCTACTTAAGATAACGACTTTCCTATCTGTGGTATTGCTGATACCAATGAAAACTGTTGACCGTTTCTCTCTTGTAAGAAACAATCTTGCGTTCTTATTATTTTCATTTCACACGCATTTGGAATTGGGACTGACTCTCGTACGAAATAGGTTTTTCGATTATTGACGCGGAAATAGATTTATGGACGACGGGCTGAATATTGAATGTCGGATCTAACGCCTGCTATTGCATTTTGACTTGCGATGTGTCTTTGTCTTTGTCTTTATCGTGTCTGGGTACACGACCTGGCTCGTCAAAGCGTTGGTAACTGTCAGTGGATTCGAACGGCCTGAGCACCGCACCGGCCCGTCTCCCCAAAAAACACTGCAGGGCAAGTCAACTGCACGGCTAACTACGACAGCAGACGGCTCTCATTGTAGGAACAGATCTCAGGCTTCAGCGATCCCGCTCAACAGCGACTCACTTCGCTGCCCGACTCCAAGGACGAATCATCAAGCCCAGAGATCACGCCAACACTAAGGACCTGGCACGTTACGCTCGTATTTTGTTATCAGCATGCGATATATATCGCCAAATTTGAGAAACTTTGAGTGGAGGCTCTTCAGTTTAGAGTCTTTGCCATTTGAACGGCATACATTTTACATCTAGATGGGGTTCAAATGAACAGGCGCAATCACAGCATGACTGATATACATCTAGTAATCCAGAGAACGCTTTGGACATTCCACTGGAGAATACTGGTCAATGATAACGATTTTACTGATAGAACTTCACAATGTTCATCATTGAGAACGCTTCTCCCTTACAAGAAACACATTTGTTATTTTTTTAGTTTATGTCGGTTTGGAATTGGTACTGACTGTCCAGCGTAAAAGTGCGCTCGCCTATTGATGGGGGAATTCTGATGTGGATGATGGCTTAATACTGAATGTCGGATCGGAGGCATAAACTCTGAATTGTGTACCCGGTCGAATGTATTTGTCACTCTGTTATATCTGCTATACCAGGGCTCACTATTGCCGGAAATGTATTATATTTACGATGTCACTTAATAGGCTGTCCGCTGTGCGTTCTGCAGAGAATGTTCTGGTGAAATCATTTCGTGTACTGGTGAGGCAGTTTGGAATCGTGCCTGAAAATTTATTAGACAACTATCACGCCGATCATGCCACAGACGTGTTGATTTATATTCTCGTTTGACGCATTAAGTTTTTTTTGAGCGAAAGATTGGATAGCATTGAGCAAATTCGGGCAGATTAAAAAGATATAGAATAATGGCTTTAGTTGGCTTTGCTTGATGATAAACGAAATAGAAGCTTGAACGAAATATACTACCGGGAGAAAGGGTTGAAAAATCTGGTTTCTAAATCAGTGTTTATTATTGCCGATCCGTCAGCAGACCAAGGGAAAATACTTGCCTTGTTCCCTCTGTATTTCCCAAGAGTGGGCAGTAGTGAGTGGAAGATATAACCGGTTGATGATTCAAAGTTGTAATAGATTGTATAAGATCTGAGAAACATAGTTTCCATGGGGAAAATACCCTACAACGTCATTTCATTTTCAATTTGTTAAAGCGAAAATGTACAATCAACTGCAATTCCGTCGACATTGTCTGTAACAATGCGATACTAAAAAATCATCCTCCCCAGTCCACTTTCAGCATCGAACCTCAACCCATCGATCGTATAGAAAAAAAAATCATGGTTATTTTTTGTTTTGCTCATCCTTCTATGATGGGGGGGGGAGGCAGTCTGGAACATGGGTAGGTAATTTACTAGAGGCATTTATAGCGGATCAGCAAAATTGTCGAAAACCCCGAAAATTACGGGGCCGGGTTAACATATTACACTGTGACATATTTCCACATATACTATATTACATTTAAGCTATTATGAAGGTATGTGTATGGGTTACCAACTGATGGAAGCTTTGTGTTGATTGGTCAAACCCTGACCTTTATATGTAGTTACATTACACGCGTCTGGTCCGTCATTCGTTATTTCAGCCGTCGTCAATTAAAGAATATTCGCATCCATAATCCAAAGACCTATTCTATATTCAATACAACAACATTAGTACCAAATTCAAAGACAATCATAGGCTAGTTTCCTGCAAGAGAGAAGCGGCCAACAGTGTTCATTGATGCCGGCAAGGCACCACGATGTTCCAAAAATATCAAATCCGTAGGTCATAGGTCATTACCTTAATTTTAAAACGAAATTTAGGGTATGCGTTCCCTATTATGAGCTGTGTACATTGAAAAAGACACCAACATAAATACATTTTGACCATATAATTTCATCATCAACCTTCAACTAGTTCTTACCAATATTGTTCAAAGATCGAACCAGTTTTGAATCAACATGACATTTAGGGGGAATGGTCAACATATTAGACGTGAATCGAAATCTATTGGCCAAATATTGCAATTAAGTTATCAATGTGAAGTTATGTGTATGGGTTATTGTCTACATGGTTCGAAAACGTTTAATATTTCGCCTGGTGTCATTTATGTAGGTCAGTAGGTCATCTACTGTCTACAAAACCTAATTATAGAAAATATACGCTAATTTGTGTGGTTAAGACGCAGATAAAAAACATCTGTGGCTCCTGTGCTGTTGCATAGAATGGTTTTCTCATGAGAAAAGTCATGATTTGCTAAGGATAATCCATTGGATATGTAAGTAGTTCACACGATCACCTTGAGACGAACATTATGGTACGTGGCATGGGTAGGCATAACACATTCCATTATCTTTTTAGGTCTAATGCCTCGAATGTTGCAAATAATGTATCATATTTGTAAAGATATCTGTGTGGGCTGTCGTACAAGGGAACGTTTATAACAATACGTGTTTAGCCAGTGCCCTGTATGTGGGTCAGTAGGGTTGCAAGTAATGTTTAATCAATCCACTTTCAAAATGCACACTGAACATTCGACGACTGTCACAAGCTATATATGAGTTTTATAAATGCTTCATGAATCTGCTTTCTACTGGTGTACTGTAATCCCCCTAGATCCTATTTTTGCGTTTTTGAGAATTTTCCTGAGCCGATATGAGTGCCTGTAGCACACTACCTACCAAGGTTTCAGATTGGCCCCCACATTTAGAAGGATGTATCTATGTATGGTCTCACAATGATAATTATATATACTGTGGGTTGAGGTTCATCATAAAATAAGCCCTTTTTCTGTTTGGGATGATGGACTACAATGACCAGAGTTTAAATACCAGTTCCAGTAATGCAAAGCGATCATATGCTCTAGTTTAAAGCTTATATTCAAGAGTATGTATAATGAAATTGGAACCTTCTGTGACAACTGTCAGCGTATAGTACTGTGATGTCTAGAAAGGGATGTGGAGAATATATCCACAAACAGAGTAGATAGAAGCAGGCCCCATTTCCAAATGCAGTATGTGAAAACTCGTAAATATTTCAAGAGGTCTCAGTTCATATCCCCTGAAATATTTCACAGTTGTATAATGAAGTGTTCCACTGCTGTGGCTCCATTCACACTCGGAAACTTTCTCTTGAAAAAGCAAACGTAAATAAATCTTCCTATAGTAATCAATCGCGCATGAACAAAGTAGCACACTATGATGTGAGAATTAAGAATACATTCTAAGGCTACTTAAGATAACGACTTTCCTATCTGTGGTATTGCTGATACCAATGAAAACTGTTGACCGTTTCTCTCTTGTAAGAAACAATCTTGCGTTCTTATTATTTTCATTTCACACGCATTTGGAATTGGGACTGACTCTCGTACGAAATAGGTTTTTCGATTATTGACGCGGAAATAGATTTATGGACGACGGGCTGAATATTGAATGTCGGATCTAACGCCTGCTATTGCATTTTGACTTGCGATGGAACTTTCTTTTTCAGCTAAGTAGCTTTGATTAATCAAATCACATGTAAGCCTCTCTAAGCAGCAACTTTACTGTGAAGAGGGGAGATTTTTTCGTTTTGTTGCTTGGGACATTTCGGCGCCTCATTATACGTTCGAAGTGTGTGCCTAGCTATATTTTTTAGATGGTGATCGTTTTCACTTCCAGTAGCGCAAGAGGCTGTTGATTTTTGTGATTCAATTTGCTTTTTTTATTCGGTTACTTGTATTATATTTGTAAAATCCGTTATTGGTCAATACAATTTGAAGACCTCTTAGCAGACATAGTACAGATACTGTTAAAAGTCATTGACGCGAAGAACTGTACTCTGCGATTTATGTGAGAAACTTCAGGTGTGATATTTACGTCGATATAGAAGGAAGGAATGAACCGTTATAAATTTAGAAACTTTTCCAATTTTCCCACAAGTCAATGAGAATACCGGATTTTCATTTCCAAATTTGCATTGACCAATCCATTGTTTTATAACTGGAAGATTGACCTGTACTCTTATAGTTACGTTCAAACGAAAGTCCAATATAATAAAATGATATTACGTTTGTTCACAAAAGCCCCATCTAACTCGCGAACAGACCTAGTCGTGGGCACAGTCTAGTCGTGTCTTTGTCTTTCTCTTTATCGTGTCTGGGTACACGACCTGGCTCGTCAAAGCGTTGGTAACTGTCAGTGGATTCGAACGGCCTGAGCACCGCACCGGCCCGTCTCCCCAAAAAACACTGCAGGGCAAGTCAACTGCACGGCTAACTAAGACAGCAGACGGCTCTCCTTGTAGGAACAGATCCCAGGCTTCAGCGACCCCGCTCAACAGCGACTCACTTCGCTGCCCGACTCCAAGGACGAATCATCAAGCCCAGAGATCACGGCAACACAGTCCACACAGAGTCCGGCGATACGGACATCGATAATACAATGTGGATGGACGGGCACCTGGTCTAAGAACCCTCTTTTCCCACTACTGTGTGAAACAATATTAATAAATGGATGGCAGTGAATTATATGACGTATATACAAGGTTGTGAGAGACTGTATGTATATGGGTGTATGAAATGATAGACCCTAGCCTGAAGCCGACGGTCGCCCATTATAGGTGATATGTGTGAATGAAAAACCATGCCTAGGGACTGGAGATTTGTGTGTAAGGCTGAAAGGATGGCCTGAAGCTGCCGAGTTGGGTGTATATGTAAATGTGTGGATAGGTAGACCCTAGACTGAAGCCGGCGGTCAACCGGTGTAGGTAAGTTGTATGGATATCAAGTCCTGGCCGAGAGTAAACGTGAATGAATGTCAACTCCTACCCTGAAGCCGGTGAGTTGCGTGGATAAATATTTGTGTGCATGGACAATTGTTCGTGTAGGATCTAGGATTAATTCAGTATAAGTGCAAATCTCTTCACACAAAAATAATATCGACGGGGTCAATACCACATTTCCCTACCGACTGCAGCTATAATCTGGAGTGAATAATCTCAGGCCGTCGCAGTCTTTTCGCTCCGGTCTTTCTCAGGCCGGCCCCAAATATTTTCCACGCTGATCGTCTATACTTGAATCCCCAGAGCTAAAACCGCACGACTGTGCAATACGTTCGAAGCAGGTAGAGATGGATATAAAGTACGTTTACGGCCCGGACTTCTGTATTCTTTCTTCCTCCAATATGTCGGCGATGCCCTCACCTCGAAATTTCTGTTCAACTAACCGTCGTTTCGGCGGGAACACGTCTTTATATAGGCCCTCTGCTCTTCTGCGCATAGCAGCGCCCTCTATATATTTGGAGAGATAGTGCCGCTCTTCTGAGTGGGAGGTAGAAAATATTACTATAAAAACTCTCCGTCCTTCGGTGTTTTTCAAGGTCCACTTCACAGGACTCCTCAATAGCCTATCTGGACTTCGCTTAGAAAATATGCCTATGGAGGATTAAGGATACGTCACCCGCCTGAGGCAGTTTTGTACACCCCCTTGATAAGTTGTCTTCTGTGGCAATAAATACTCAACATAACAATAATAATGTATATATTTTATGAAAGCGTATGTCCCGAAGAATTCTCTTTTGTAATTTACATAACTGTAATGCTCATACCGTGTAGAAAATATTCAAAAAATTAAAAACAAAAAACAGGAATCCTCAATCAGCCTATCTGGACTTCGCTTGGAAAATATGGCCATGGAGGATTAAAGATACATAACCCGCCCGAGGCAGTTTTGTACACCACTTGATAATATGTCTTCTGTAGCAATAAATACTCAACATAACAATGATAATGTATATATTTTATGAAAGCGTATGTCCTGAGGAATTCTCTGATGTAATTTACATAACTGTAATGCTCATACCGTGTAGAAAATATTCAAAAAAAAAAAAAAAAAAAAAAAAAGAAATGAAAACTTTTTAACAACATATTTCAAATTTGATGCTATACCTTGACCAAAGACAACTAGAATTTGTAAATGGCGTCTCACTTCTTAAAATTTCTGCCTAGTTCTATTTTTATAGAATTTTAACTTGGAATTTGATTATCTTGTAACTTTCTACATTTAAAAGTTAGTTGACTAATTAAAAAACTAAGCCGAACTTGTAAAAACTGAGACGCCGTTTACTTGTTCTAGTTGTCTTTGCTCAAGGTATACCAACAAATACGAAATATGTTAGAACGTTTTCACGAAATTTCAATTGGCAAATGGAAGCTATTGTCTTAATTTCTTTTTTTTTAATTTTGAATATTTTCCACACGGTAGTAGCAACAGTTATGCAAATTACATACGTGAATAAGGACATACGCTTTCATAAAATATATACATTGTTATTGCTACGTTGAATATTTATTGCTACAGAAGACAAATTATCAAGGGGTGAACAAAATACTTAAACCATAATACCGACCTGTGCATTTCAGCCGTCAACTCTCCTTAGCAGATTTACACGATGACATCAAAAGTTTATTTGCATACTCCCTCATTCCACCGGCTGTGGCCGAGAGCTGCCACATGAGAAAAATGTACCCACACAGAATTCTTTCAAAATAAATAAAGAAATAAATAAATAATAAAAAAAGAATTGCCTGGCCGATGACTGCCCATATTTGTATTTTTTTATCGACCATGGCCGAGGGCTGCCTGCCACTTGCAATACAAGTAAGGGTTACTTCCCTTCTACATGTATTCTCTTATTGTGATAAGGGTGAATGTAGCTTTGGAAATCGAAAGTACCGTATTTTTTTCTTGGCATGGTGTGATGAAAAGCAGGATATATCCCTAAATATGTTACGGGGGGAGGCAGGAGGCTTCCGGCAATTCAGTGCATGACTCTGGTGTCTACGCTCAATGCGACTGAAGTATGCAGAGTCTCACGGTTTAAATAGGCTGGTTTCAACAAGTCGTTCACTACCACAATGGAACACCCCGAACCCACGCACACGCGAACACACTCATGTCCCTGGATATATTCATTAACAATATTGATGCGAGGAGAATTTTCTAACCTCAGACTCTATTTTATGGAAATGTGATCAGACCTTGGATCCCTGTTTCACAATGTCAGTACGGTACCGGTCGTTGTAAATCGCCAATTCAGATGGAAAAAATCTAGAAGTTTGCACTTCAATCCAAAGAATATGGGGGGGGGGGGAGCGGAGGAGGTGGCGATGGGTAGAGCCTTTACCATGTTTACTGTCAAAATGTGTCAGAGTGCATTAATAATTATAATATCGGTATATTAATGATTATCTTTGTGAAAACATTGTCCACATAGATTGGGGATTGTGAGAATTTTCTTTTGCATTCTGCTATTTTTCCAAGAATGCTCTAATCTGCGCGAATCGAGTCAAATAAAATCTCGACAGATCGAAAGGGATCGGACCATGCACGTTCGAATGGTATGCTCTGTCTCCCCACAGCAGATTTCCCGACGATCCAGTTTTTAGTTTACCAAGCAAAATGTTTCTTCGAACTCGACTTCTTTCAAGCTGATATAAATATAGATAAATACTGACACCCTGAATTATCTGGGTAAATAGCATTATCTGCTTTTCTCAATTCCATGTTTTGATAGATGATTGTTGTCGAGTTATATACTGTACTCATAGATACACAATTGAATCCTGATGAAGTGTGATCCCTCTTTTAATCTTATGAGAAAAAACTCTTTGTTGCATGGGTGGCTTTAATCTGATGTGACGGGTTACTGGATGTCACACCTTGCTGACCGGTACTATGGACCAACCGTTGGCGATTCACTTGATGCCCTGTTACATAAGATAAGATAAGATAAAAAAAATTGACCAAGATAAACAGCTTTCGCAGACCGGCAATACGGTCAACACACATAAATGAACATTTAAAGAACATCAATAAACCAATTGTGCTTATAGTACCGGTACTGGTAAACGGACACTCACTGCAGGTTTCACACTTGAGCAAATACCTGGTCGTGTGGTTCAACAGGCGCTTAGACTTGTTCCCCAGTAGCACTCGCATTTAAGAGAACTTACTTGAACTATCAAAATACGGACAAATTTTGTTCAGAAAAGTAGTGAGCGGTGTCCCTGTTTATGGTATTTCGGACAATTAAAAGTGAAATGATATTCATCTTTGACTGCACTGTTTACTATATCGTGCTTGCCTATTTAGTGATGTCAGATTGAATAATTGAGCACTCTCGTAGATTGGTTGACATGGATGAACGTCAATGGATTAAAGATTAAAAAAATTGCATTGTCTTATGTGGCGAGCTTTTCCAATGATACACAATTTCCTGTAAAGCCGAGGTGAGTAGTATACAAAGCGTAAATTGGCGTAATAGCGCTTCACTGCGCATGCGCAGAACCTGGTGTGACGTCATAAGTGTGTTTTGTGCGCATGCGTGATGTGTGGGAGGTGGGTACAAATGTGGGAGGTGGGTACAAATGTGGGAGGTGGGTACAAATGTGGGAGGTGGGTACAAATGTGGGAGGTGGGTACAAATGTGGGAGGTGGGTACAAATGTGGGAGGTGGGTACAAATGTGGGAGAGGTGGGTACAAATGTGGGAGGTGGGTACAAATGTGGGAGGTGGGTACAAATGTGGGAGGTGGGTACAAATGTGGGAGGTGGGTACAAATGTGGGAGGTGGGTACAAAATGGCCGCCAGTAGTAAAATGTATAAAAGGAGTTGATTTTTAGGGAAAGGGTGTATTCAATCTGACTTACCTGACCTGACTTGATCAGCCAGCCAGCCCGCCAACCAGTCCTCCTGCCTGCCTTCCTGTCTGCCTGCCTGCATTCTGCCTGTGTGGAATGCATGTCCTGACTTGGTTCTGGGTTTTTTCCATCACGGTTGTGCGCAGGTGTATGACGTCACTTCCGGTCTGCGTGAATCGGGCGTGACCTGGGACTATGGGATGCACGTACTGACTTGGTTCTGGTATTGTTATTAAAATTTCAGAGTTTTTTGACTGTTAATTGTATTAAAAACATTCAATATTCATATATAATTGTATTAAATTCAATACCCTTGTGAATACGTTCATTCTATTTGTGTTCATAAAGTAGAAAATTACAAAAAAATGCTTAGTGTTCATTCTTTTGTTCCCTAGTTCCAATACGTGTATTTTCATACCTTTAGGCCGTCGCGCATGCGCACAATCACCCTAATTCAATCTTCCACCCAGTGCATCAGATAGCCCTTCTCCTTACCTTCAATTTGATACCTCACTCGACCCCATTGGCTCATTTTTAAAACAATTTTTTTGCTATAGGGTGATAATTTACACCCTTCACTGCCGCGCATGCGCAGAATGCCGATATTTCAATCTCATACCCAGTGCATCAGATAGCCCTTCTCTTCACCTTCAATTTGATACCTCACTCGACCCCATTGGCCCATTTTTAAAACAATTTTTTTTGCTATAGGGTGATAATTACACCCTTTTTTTTTTCGCTAATTTCACTAATTTCAATATTTAGTTGTTAAAAAAACATAGAAAATGAAAAAGATTTTTTTTGCCTTCATGAATCTTTTTTTCCTTGTTTTTAAAATAAAAAAATTTTTTTGTCTTTCCTGCCTCCCTCCCCCCTCCCCCCCTCCCCCCCTCCCCCTTTTCCGTTTTTCAATATTTAATTGTTAAAAAATTGAAAAAATTGAAATTTTTTTCTTGGGGTATAACAATGATGGGGTCTGATGTTAATTTTTGTGCAAAGTTAGAAGTTCCTCTTCCGGGGAAGATGGTTGGCCCTGAAAAGGGCCGTTAGTGTTACATCATCGGGTTCTTGTATGGTCTCCATCATGGCTATTTCTGCGTCATGTGCATCCCTTAGTCTTTCCAATTGGCCATTTTCTTCGACAGTTCGCCGGAGTTGTTCTAATTCTTCTGTACTGCGTGTTAAGATGGATGTTTCGTCTTCCAATGCCCTTTGAAAACTGGTGGTTACCCTCATTCCATCATTTTCCAGAACGCTAACCAGCTCTGGGTGTTGTGTAGCGGCATTTCTCGGGTCCCTAACGGGATGCTGTGTAAACAGCGCACGTCTTGTTGAATTCATGATTGTATGGGTGAATAAATGTTACAATATACACGTATTTATACTTTTAGCGGTCT
>JAVTVY010002838.1:0-35798 GCA_036873755.1 Hanleya hanleyi | reverse complement strand
GATTTACCTGGACTTGTGAAGATACAATTACTCAGCAGGTGGGACCATGTTGTGATACCCATATAGCACAGACAAGACCGGATTAAATGCATCCCTTCTATGGACGTCTAACACCAGGGTCTACATTTAGAATAAATTGCTTGTAATGGGTCTCACCAGAGTCGGCCGGCGTGTGACTGGAGCATTACCAACGGAATGCCAAGACTATTAACTGGTATTGACAGCAAATACAGGGATCCGTAAAGCATTGAATGACCGCCTCTCTATTTAATAAGACCGTTCTCTTGATCTTGTGTTGTTAATTGGGAACTCCAGAGCCAAATCACTCCATCATGCCTATCACGCCTCAATCAGGACGAGGTCACACTATAAACGACGGAGTTCTATGTTATAATTTACCAATACTTATCTCTTCTAGTTGAAGACAGTGTCAATTGGAGAATCTGGCCCGCGCATTTCAGCCAATCCTGTTATCATTAAAGTGATTGATCTTGAAACAAATGCGTGTATTCGTAGAAACGTCTGCCAGGTTTTATTGGTATCTCAATACCACTTATGCACTTTCAACATATTATTATATATTACACTCTCTCGCTTGGTACCTCGACAAGGTCATATCGAAGCCTTAACCAAACGATCTGGGTATAAAATCGGACATCAACGTCGAACTAAAGGGTCAATTTTTGAAGCTGTTACCTCTATGTTGTCTTCGGGATCTTACAGGCAGAAAGAAATTAATACCAGACATTCGCCCGACCCACTATAATGTGGATACATGGATGAAAGCGGCATCGGAAGAAAACAGAAAAGAAAAAAATAAGTTCCATTTCAGCGTCGCGGTTGAAAAGAGATAATACACAAAACTAGAATTTTCGAGTGCCAAAGATAAAATAAAGTTTTAGCAACTGGACCTGTGTGAATACAATCAGGTTGTGTGAACATAAAACCCTGTTTATCATCACCATACGGTCCACAAGGAAAACATGCCGCGGCTTTATTATTTTCATGCAGTTGAGATAGCTGTGTCATATCGAAGACTTAACCAAACGGTGTTTGGTAAATCGGACATCAATGTCGAGCTATAGGACAATTATTGAAGCGAATACATCTATGTTGTCATCCCGAACTTAGAGACATAATAAAATTAAAAAAAACTATAGAGTTTGTCTACAGCGGTGAATTTGAGAGCGGAAAAAGAGAAAAGATCAAATGAATTCCATTGGGGGGGACGTGTGACAGACAATTAAAATGCAACTTCCGAGTGTCTTAGCTAAACAGTTTCCACAACTGGTTCTGTGGAAATACAGTTAGGTTGGTTGAAAATAATATTGTGTTCATCATCACCGCACGAGCCACAGAAAAAAAACATACCCAGGTCCTATTATGTTCATGCAAACGCTGTGTTCTGCAATCTGTGTTCGGTCCATGGTCCAGCTTGAAGGCCGATCTTGACCTCACATGTGATGCACATATACGGTTCATGTACGTCTAACTCTTCCATCTGCAGCACAACCCATCTTAGATTCGAATTGTTAATATGAATTATGAGAAAAACGCTCTTGAACTAAATGATACCCTTGAACCAGACAAACAACAGACTGAAGAGTGACCCGATCTGTCAATGCATGTACATTTATAATTTTCAAGAAATCTGCGCTTGAAAAACTGATAAAACTTCACCAGAAATTGAGTAATTTTCAAATCGTGTCTGGGTCGTGTCATAACCTGCACGTTTTATACGATACTAGATTCTTCGCTTTTACCTCCATGTTGTCGACAAGGACTTAGAGATGGAATGGAATTAAGCCCAAAGCTTTGTGTCTGTATACCTCTATTCGCGCAAGCCAGCAGAGAAGAGAAGAAGGAAAGGGAATATCCATTTCCGTGTCATTTCGAAGAAGGGGTGGGACAGAAACAGACAGGGCGAGCGGAGAGGCAATTGTGGAACAAGTTACCCCTATGTTATCGGAACTTAGTGACGGAACGGAATTAAGCCCAAAACTTCATCCGTCAGATTGAGTCTACATATTCCGATAAAATCAGCCAGCGGAGAAGCGAAAAGAGAGAAAAAATCCATTCCCCGCTTTGTGTAGAGATGACGAAAAACAGGAAAATGAAGAGCAATTTCCATGAAACATTCGACTCTATTTCAGCGAATTTGCTCATCAGCAATAACATTAGTGCGGTCAAAATTAACACCGTTCTCAACACCAATGTTTACCGACAAAAAGTTTTTGTTGTTTATTATTCTCATGTAAATGCTGTTTTTCCGTCTGCGGTCATTTGGTTCAGCTGAAGTTAGCGGTTATCGCTATTTGTTGAGTTGGGATACAAATTCTAATCTCCATGGTTTGTGGACTCCCCGAGAAAATATATTTTTCAATATATTTCTCGGGGAGTGCAAGCTGTTGAATATTTAGGAGGACAAGCCGCATCAATATATTCCTTCATTTTTGGGAGAAACAAATGGAATGGCTAAAAATGTAAAGCGTACATTCAGGATAATTTAGGCAAAATAGAATTATTTCTGCTCAAAACACTAAAGAGGAACTAAACAAAGATAAACGAATAGATGTGATTTGGATTTTATACATCATCCTACATGTTGAGCTCATTCAGGTGTATTGGCATAATCCTAGATGCAAAGGTGAAGGGTGCCCAGAGGTAACCAATCAGATTCTGTGATTGTCACTTCTAGTTTTTCGATTTTAGTCCAGTTAACCAATCAACTGATCGGAATATATGACTTCCGACTGTGCAAGCGTTCCATGCAATTAACTCGATTGTAGAAACTTCCTCCAAACGCCACCATTGTCCGTTTCTCAAACTATGTGACAAATATCGTAAATTGCATTATTTTGGGTCCTACGTTTTGTAACTTGTGTCCTATTCCTCTGAACCCCGTGGATAGATGTTTAAATCTATGGACTGTAGATCTATAGATGATTATCTATATGAATTATAAGAAGAATGGAATTAAAGAATTCAATAGCAGAACTACAATGACTTATTGTATACAAGCGACATAAGGGACATTCAGTAGTCATTTATTCACTATTTATTTATTCATTTAATTAAATATTGCTATTTATATTATGTGACTGACGGTCGGGAGTGCCTGTTGCGGGAGGAAGATATATCAAATTATTGCATAGAAAAACAATAGAAAACACGAATGACTACAAACCTTCTATTTCATATGATACGGGCACTGCACACCGAAGACCACAGACGGGATGGACAAGACATGAAACAGAAGACGGATGACTATTACAAGAATATCAACAGCGCCTTGAGTGACAACGCCGCACAAGAACATCCAGAATCAGAATACTCGACCCTATACCACGCCAGACACGCCTCCATAGTTGTCACCGAACTGACACCTCAACACAGAATATGATCCTTTGACTTTCACGCAATATAGGATGTAGACCTGCCGTCCTGTACCCCAATACACATTCCAAGCAATTGTTACAGGCACAGATTTCTGGAAGAACCTACCCTGTTCCCAAGGGCGTCGTTAGGGAAGTCAACTCGAAAATCCTGAAGACGCCCTGGTTCTCCCAGTTTTTTTCTGGACGGCTTTGTGTGAACGAAGGGGTACCAAGGCAAAGGAATCATCCACGCGATTACAACACATATTTATCAGCATAACCTACCCAATAACAGACTTACCAACTTGTACATAGCGACTCTTCTTTACTTGTATCTATATTTCCCTCTGCTAATTTCCCTAATTATTTATTTTAATATCTGGTGCTGCAAAAGATCTTAAATTAACGAAGAAATGTGCCGTGAAAGTTAAATAGAACATTAAGTTGATGGGCCGCGAAATCCGTATGGGAAGCGGTCCTTAACCCTATCTGGCCTGGGCTTTTTGGGACCTGTCCAGGCCTGGGGTGGGGCCGAAATGGCCCCCCCTAATTATTTTTCTTACCCCTTGAGCTAGGGGGCTGAAACTTATTACACTATACCCTTGGGTCAAGCTCTACCAGAAAATGTAAAAAATTCCAAGATGGCCGCTTTGATGACGTCACAGTGACGCCATTTTGAAAACGGCGGTCGATTTGGTCGATTTTTTGGTCAGATTTTCCGAATTTTTTATTTTTGCAATTTCTCCACAAAAACTGTATGAAAAATTAGCAAATATTAATGTGATATGAAATAAAATAGTTTTTGCCCACTTTTCATTGCGGAAAAGCAGAAATTTTGAAGAAATATGACAAAAAATCACTTTTCTGGTACACCACGTGGCCGCCATCTTGAATTTACCCATGATCCTTTGCTCGGGGGGTTATGAAAATAGGCTCAAAATGACCCCAATAAGACAAATGATAAAGTCACGGAGTTTCAGCTCTCCATTTTTTGCCGTTCCGGAGATAGTGCAGAAAGTTTGGTAGGGGGGCCATAATGGCCCCCCCCCCCCCAGGCCAGGTAGGGTTAAACTACAATTTCAATCAGTTCAGTAGCCAGGCAGCGCAGCAATAAAATCGGCGTCCACCTAATCGTTGTACCATGTTCACAAGATACGTATAGTGCCCAACACCAACATGCTTATGATAAGACCATGCATTTATTGTATTATAGCACCCCTAGACTCGGATTTAAGCATATATCATGTTTCTTACGATCGTATTATTCACAATGGTGTGATATTTATTTAAAACAATGATAAACTTCGAGTGAAGGCGGTTTGTGGTATATATCCGTGTCGGACTAGAGGAAATCCGGGATGTGAGGTGGGGCGGGAATGTTGCTTCCTGGCTTTATCTTAAAAATAATAGATTAATTTTATGCAATTTGCTTTACCAGGCCTCCTTTTAGAATCTTATACCATTGAACAAGGGAGAATTCTATATCTGCCTCTCCCTCCCACCATTTAACCCATCACGGTACTCTTTTATTTGATGGTGGCATATAAGTTGAAGGCATTGCCATGCAGACGGCACGATAGTTGATATTGCAGGTATTAAATACTGTTGAAAATTTGATCGGATGGTTGACTTGTCGAACACAGAAATGACAACGATTCAATCATTAGACTGTCGACATTTGGAATTCGAAACTGAATGGGCCAGTCTGCGTTGCTGAGTGACGTTGTAACCGAATATGCACAATGACGTAAGTTATGGCCTGTGGGCAAGAGCAACCGATCACTCTTTGTAATCATGTAAATTTGCCAAGTTTAGAGACATGAAAATATAAATAACTATAACTCGCCTTTAGTGGATGAAAGACAGGGCTCCGTTTATCGAATCTTATAAAACAAAACGCTGCAGACAAACTTATTTCTTGACTAGAATAATTAGCGGGCGCCCGTTGTGAAGCCCGAAATCACTGCACTTTCAAAATAACTAAGGAGGCATGGGACGATTTTTCAAAAAATTGGAACAACCATACACATAATATTTTCTGGATGCTATACGAAATTTCTATGGTGAGAGAATTCTGCTCTTGAATAACTGCAAAAACGTTTCGGCTATCATGTGTTCTGCTGTACTGTCGTTTGTGCACGTTAGTCACATCAAAAGTTAACTCCCCTTGAAAAAGAATAAGTTATTGTGTTTAAATTTGTTTACCATGTTTAAATGTGGAAAAGTTTCGATATAGAAAGATCCATGTACACCCGAATGCATTTTCTGAAATAGAATATTATTTGACTCGGATTAGGGCGTAATTCTTCAACAGGGAAGTTGAGAAACTAGGTCACATTATAGTGCATATACAATGGACATAATAAATCTACAAGACTGATTTGACGTGAGATTTAATAACCAGATATGTCTGCATTGTGCGTATTGTTGAAAACCCACGATCAGTTTCGGTAAATACCGGTACCAAAACCAGGTGCCATTAAACAAATAAGATATTCAGCAGGCCTGGTTAATATCGCGATCTTCCGCCTACAGCCGAGAACCATTGTTCGCAATGTTCAATGTGTTATCGAATAGATAAAATATTGAGATGTAATTTACGCAGATAGAAAGCACAGATTTATCGGTGGAGATAATCTTCGAATTTATGTACCAGTAAGAAAGGCATGGCAATAGTGACATTGCTCCGATCATATATGGAAAATTCTCACTATCAATATCCCCGTTACTTGCAACTGTCGGCCAAAATCGATTATCTAAAAGATCACTCGATGAAGTTGCAATCGTACCTGCGCTGAGACGCGTGACGAATCACACCATTATATTTACTTTGTCAACTCAATCTCGCTAGTCTCACGATCTTTCTTCTACGACCGGATTGCCGTGTTTGTAATTCATCAATAGGTGACACACTATCTTTTTCAACGCGCGTGAAATTATACATGTGTTGAAAGTTGTCCGCAATCGATATACGTGAAGGATTAATGTGCGATAATTATAATTATAATGGAATACATGGAATAAAATAACAAAGGTATACAATAATTCTTTATGCGTCAATTGACAGTCCCTAAATAATCATTTGGATTCAGAGAAAAGTTGGACTTCAAATTTAAATAATATTCACATAATTTCCCAAAATTACACAGATTCTCAAAAACTCACCCGAACAATCATGTGACCAGGGCAAATGTTTGTCTGTCTATTATGCCCCAGGCATTATGAGTATCGTCTTTCTTAAAGATTTCCTTTCCATTTCCGTGTAGCTCGAATATGACCGTATCGTGTATAGCAGACGTACTGTTATATCTAATATGGTCACCAGACATAACCGCCTCGTAATATCTATAACAGTATTTAATGTATATGGATTAATCTCATTCGTACAAGTAACTGAAACAGGCGTGATTAACTTTATTGGTATATGCTCGCCTTTCCCCGCGATCGTAATCAGATAACATGGCACAACGTCGCCTTATCATTACTCTCCAAAATGAGTTTAACTGCGACAAGATCAAGCACCTTTAAACTCCTGTTCCAATTGTATGTTTACCTCTGTAAAGTATTGAGAGCTCAGGGGCACTTGATTATTAGACAGCACTGAAGAGCATACACAAAACACACGAGTTCTCGTAATAACATACGTATTCCCATTTTTACAGCTTCGGAGAGTGCAAGTCTGATGTTCTGAAACCACGATAACTATTCGTCGACTCAATATCAGCATCGTTCTTTAACTGACAGCAAACTAAAGATGCACTATACTTATTTCTAAAATCTACATGTTCATAGTATAATAATTAAGTATAAGGAACATATGAGTCGTTCGCTATATAGAAACTTGAAATTTGAATAACAGAAATGGCAAGTTAGTATGGCGTTTAAGATTTATGATCGGATTGCTATGTTTGTATTTCATCAAAAGATGACATAGTATGTTTTTCGACGCACGTGAAATCATACCTGTGCTGAAATTTGTCAGCAATCCATATACATGAAGGATCAATGCGCGATAATTATAATTGTGCAATAACAATTGAACAAAATAGCCACGGTATACAATAATTCTTTATGCCAATAGGCAGTCCTTAAATGATCATTTGAATTCAGAGAAAAGTTTGACTTAAATTTAAATAATACTCACATAAATCGCCAAAATTACGCAGTTTCTCGAAATCTCACTCACACAATCCTGTGACCAGGGCAAATGTTTGACTGTCTATTATTCGCCACGCATTGTGAATATCGTCCTTCTTAAAGGTTTTCTTTCCACTTCCGTGTAGCTCGAGTATGACGGTATCGTGTATAGACATACGTACATTTATATCTAATATGGCCGCCTCGCCGAATCTTTAACAATTTCTAATATATCTGGATTAATGTTATTCATACATGTATCGGCATCAGGTGCGAAAATGTTCACTGGTATGTGCTCGCCTCTCCCTACGATCGTAATCAGACATGGCCCAACGTCGCCTCATCATTAATCGCCAGAATGTGTTCAATTGCAACAACATTAAGCACCTATAAACCCATTTTTTCAATCTGTATGTTTATCTCTGTGGAGTATTGAGCGCTCGATCAAGAGCACTTGACGATTAGACAGCACTGAAGAGCAATGGCATACGTATCCTCACCATTGAAGTGTGGTAGGCTGACATGTTCTGAACCCACGATAATATCATATCATATCACGGAATATCAGTATCGTTCAATATCCGACTGCAAATCAGGGATGTACTTTTCTTACATGTTGATAATATAATACTAAACAAACATTTAATTACTCTTATGGAGGTGTGCCTTGTTTTCGACCAGAAAACCATGGTTTTGCCATGCTTAACCATGGCAGAATCATGGGGTTTTGTCTGGGGCCATGGTGCTTTTATAGGGGTATGTAATATTATTTTTATTTTATTTTTTTATGTTATTATTTTTATTTTTTTATTATTATTTTTTATTATTATTATTTTTTTTTAATGTAATATAATTGTGTTATACATGTAACTCTTCTCATAATGTGAGTGTGCTCTTAATATAATTGTGCTCTTATGCTATATATATATTTTATGTCCTTTGTACGTATTGTGATTGTGCTCTTAGTATAATTATGCTTTTATGCTATATATATTTTATGTCCTTTGTACGTATTGTGATTGTGCTCTTATGCTATCTATATTTTATGTCCTTTGTAATGTTTATATACATGTACTCGCTCCAAATGGGGCGCCTTATATGGCAAATAAATATCTATCTGTCTTGCGGTAGACATATAGAAGGACTTACCTTTCAGTGATGGTGTCTAACATAAATCCCAGTGAAGCTGCAAATGTGGTTTTGCGAATAAAAATGTCTGGCGGTTAAGACGGACGTACGTATGGTTATCATCAAAAAGTTTCAATAACTACACCGCTACGCAGTATACGCCTCTGTGTTCCTCTGAATTCCGTGTTAAATGGATCATGAAATGCAGAAACTTTATCTTGTATAGAGTTTCTTCCTGCCACACCGTACTAATCCCTTTTAACTTGGTTAAGGTGCGGTCAGATAAGCTACCTGTAGGGCCCTCAACGATCACCTGAGAGTCTCATCGGTAAACTCTTCATAATCACCGCGTAACCCAGGTAAATGGCATGTTTATCTTCGCTCGGTCTGGCGTGAATGAGACTTTTGAGACGTGTGTTCACCCGTGAAGTATTATCGAGTCGATGCACAAGGTAGGAAACTGCTGTAGCGCTTTGCTAACCGCAGCAGCAGTGAAACTAAATATTTAGACAATAGTTGAACCAATGGCTTCGATCTGTTCAGATCAATATCATCCGACGTGTGTAGTACCCGTAGATATCAGCAATAACGCGGCGCGCTTGAGTTGGCCCAGTGGAGAGCTCTTCAGTGGTATTGAAAGCTGTCGATGAAGGACGTGTGTATACGCCGACGGGCCGACTTGCCTACATTGTACAAGTAGCCGCCTCTAGCTGTCCTACCTCGACTGAAGCGCTGCAGATTATTGGAGGAGATTGATTAATTCCGACGTCGCTTGGAAAGGCCCGGATACTCACCAGCTTCCCGCTAGGAACTAGAAACTCTTGCTAACGGCCCATAGAGCGCTTTCAGGTGGAGACATCCGAAATCCTATTAAGTTGAAAGCATAGTAGATGGACTTATAACAATTTCAGATCCGCAACGCTGTGATATACATTTAGCAAATGTTTATGATTGACTCGAACACATTTACAAGCAACTTAACCGCCAAGATTTATTATCTTTAATACTTTTTTACTCATCTAGCGAACCACCGAAGTGCTAAATTGCGTCTGTCAGTACTCTGTCCAAGCATTTCTGTTATGTTAGGGGAATAGAACCGATAGACTTTCTACGCAATTGTGGCCCTAACAACATTGCATGTTACAAAACGAGCGATGCGAAACAAGTCATTTTGCTGTTCTGTGCTGTACTGTACTCGCACAATACAAGCCTAGAAGGTAGACGTAATATGACACCCTATCACCTTGAATACCCCTTGACAAAGAACTTATCATTTTAGACTAGACATATACTGTGCGTAACAGTAGTACGAATTTATACAGTTGAATAAACTTAACCACGAAAGAATAAATAAACCAGACATCTATGGTAAACAAACACGCCTGAGAAGGATTTTCTTCTCTCGCTGTCTTTTATTCGTGAACATTTGTAGGTTTCTTTTGAGCCACTCGGTAAATAAATTAGCTGTATTTAGACAAATGCCACGGGGGAACGAACTTACGGGATGTACCAGTCATATATTTCGACTCGACAAATGACGGGGGTTGAAAAATTAACAAAAAACATAATATATGTGCATCCGAAATTACACGTGAAAATATATGGTTGTGAAAATATATTTTGTATTTAGCTATTCTTCTAAGTATTGAATTCCTGAAACATCCGCAACCTGGCCACAAGTTCTCGTCCAACTGTGGAATATAATTTGAACTTGTCTAAAATCGAGCAGATATGTATGAAGAAATAATTCCACGCTAGCGTTATCCGGCTGCCGCTCAACATCTGACTCCATTTTAGGAATAGAAAACTTATTCTGTCCTGACTCCGAGGATAAGCATTTTCACTATTTATTCAAATGAATTCGCTGAAATGTTATCCATGAATTGGTTTTCATGTCATAGCGTCATCATCTCAGCTATTTGATTCGATAATCAAACACAAGAGTATATGACTCCTTCGAAGAAAGGCATACGACTTGTATGAAGAGAGCCCATGGGCGATCGGATCACACACATCTCTTTGTCGTTCATGCATACCTTTTTATCTAGTTTAGTACACCTGTTGAGCTACACAAAAGAAGCGACCACGGCAAATCTGAAAGAAACTGTGCTGACGTTATCGTGTGTTTATGAGTAGAGTGCTTATAGTCAGGAAAGGTGAAAATTTACGTGGAAAAGCAATCGCAAATAGCACAGTCCGAGGACTGATTTACGAATCACGAACGTTTTAGATAAAACCGGATTGCATTGTTAATCAGTAAACACCGTAACACTGATTGGCTATTCCATCGTGTCTATTCTGAGGAAATCAGTGTGTTATTTACTCTACACGGGCTTCCTTAGAAGCATTTGGGAATCGATACATCTGGGGATTCTCCGGACGAAACATGTTTGCTAAGTGCGCCCTGTCTCTTTACAAAACATCGGCGATGTCGTGTCCATATATCGGAGTAATGATAAGACAGAATGAAATTAAATTATATATTTTTACTAGCATGTCAAGCCATGGGAAAGGTTAAATACAAGTGTGGACGATCGTACATAAATGCTGAGGAGGCGATTTTAGAGCGAGAGAATAAACTTCCCGCTGAGATCCAACCCAAAAACCTTTTAGAACAATGAAACCTCCTAAGCTAGGCTATAAAGTAGTACGTGTACATGGTAGACCAAAAGGGATTTGATTCACGCGGACTGCTGGTCCATTCAGTATGTGCCAGTTAAAACTAATTTGGTATATTCGCAGTTGTAGATGTCAACAAATTGAAATTGACAGTTAATATAATTGAGCAATTTATTCCGGGTTGAATTACGAATGATGCATTTGATGTCTCTAATCTAGCCTTGTTTCAGTATGTGTGCCTCCATGTTCCTTCGCATAGTGTTGTGCCCGCAGTGCACACACTTGAATCTGATTGAATTAAACTTCGTGAACTGTGTAAGTCATCAGCGCATTTTTCTTATAAACAGTTTTCATTCCAAACTTATAGCATCGTTTATTTGTTCTTCAAGCCCTAAAGATGTATTTTATGAAGCAGATGGCGGTAAACCAATAGCAGAACATCTCTCTGATATTGGCAATTCTTACGGCAACCCGAACTCGAAGGGATTTCTTTTCAAAATGTTTTTTTCCTGCAAACTCAGTCGATTTAAGCTGAAGTCGACTTGAGGACTTGCCTATCATCAACTATGCTTGGGCTTCCAGAGATTCAAATCAGAACTCGGTAATTATGTCTCCACATGTCACTTCAATAATTGCCATTATAAACCTTCCATAATTAGAACTTCTCTTTCTCTTTTCGCTTCTTTATTCAAACGTTTTGACATTGTCATAAATCCGGCCGATAAAGTCATTGCTACAGTCATTACGGTTAACACGTTACATTAGAGATAAGTCTCTCGAGTAAATGGAACATCAAGAACAAAACGGCTCTCAAGAAATGTATTTAAACAAATCTACACGGGTTAGATTACTAAATGAATATTTAATAGACACTAGTCAATGTCAAAATAGGCTTTATACTACAGGTTTAATGAGAATATATCGTCTTGGTCATACCGCTTCCATAACCAAAGACCAGTCTGTTGTCTCTGGTAGAGAAACTCAGATTTGTACAGGACTTTGAGAGATCAGGACAATCCAGTCATGTTGGTCTTCATTTTGTGCTTTTTTTCAATTCTCTTATTCTGTGATATCTACTATCCGATGTATTAACACATGCTGCAAACAAGGAAGAAGTGCCATTATTATTATATACGTATATTTACTTAGTTTTCTGTGAACATAAAGAATACAGGAAGCTATCAAAACACGAACCGTTTCATGCAAGACCACAACACTACAATGGAAAGGGACATATCTATATAGCAAATGTAAATAGACTGTCGCGTCTATTTGAACATGATCCAGTTACAATTCTATCGATAGTTCAATTTCTATTGGCGTCTCTTGAATCGCACCATCTCTAACATAAGAGTATGTGGTAGTACATCAGTCTAGAGTCTGGCACTGACTTTATGGCTTGTCATATATGGGTTATATTTGACCTATTTATATCCTTGTAGGTGCAATGTATTATGAGCGAATAAATGGCGTTGACCTCATCAGAGCCTTGCATGAATTTGTGTTTTCGTTTTCTGATAAAGTGCATGACAGCAATAATTTCCAAACCAGGGTAGAATGTATTGGACTATGGCTGACAGAACACGATTACGAGGCCGTCACGTCAACCTGTCATACCTCTTGATGGTGGATCATGGGGAAACCGGCCCATTATAACTACTTATCCCGTGAAATGTCACTTGAAAGCTGATTACGGACATTGAATTGCGCAACATTTCTACGGACAGGCTATACCATATCGATCAACTGATTAACTAAATTGTTCATCTATAAAGGACTGTAAATATGTCAATATTAATGCCATGTTGATTTAGTTCAACTAAAGAATTAACTAATAGTATTGTTTAATGAAGCGTTTTTCTAGCGAATATATTCGTCTATTCCAAGTTTGTGCAGTCTGCGAAGAATTTAAGCTATGTTAGGAGAACCAATTTTTCAAATTTATCCTGGAGAAATGGCTTGCGTTGATGGTTATTTTCTTCATTTGCCCAATTTCGTGACCAATGCCACTGAAAACCAATCAGTGACATTCTGTAGCGCTAGAACGAAGTTATTGGTATGACATTATAACCGCGAAATGTGAAGCAGGTATCAAATAAAAACAGGCTAGCTTCTTGCAAGAGAGAAGCGTCAACAGTTTTCCATATTTAATCCGAATAAATTGTATTTTAGTCACTTTTCGGTGTTTAAAGGGAGAGAGATAGAGAGTTATGGTTTAACGTCGCGTTCAGCAATATTTCAGCTATATAGCGAAGATCAAATAAAATTCTTATCTAAGTTTGTCAACAAAATAAGGGGATAATCTAAATTAGATACCAGTTACAAAACGTAATGTAGCAATCACCCTCCATCAACTATATTCTGCTTCCACATTTAGACAAATGGGAAATATGAAAGTGGATATTTTGAGTTTCTGAAAATTAATTAACTTGGCACATACGCGTATATTCTGCAGTGCGCATGCTCACATGTATTTTCTTTTCCCGTATTAACCCTAACATGCCTCCAAACTTCATCCTCTGTCTTTGGAAGGACAAACAAATGAAAGCTGACCCTCTGCGACATTTTAGAATATCATATTCTGGTCATTTTGAACCTATTTACATAACCTTCCGCATAGTGAATCATGGGTGAATTCAAGATGGCGGCCAAGTGGGGTACCAGAAAAGTGATATTTTCGTCATTTGTCTTCAAAATATTTGATTTTCTTCGAGACAAATTGGGCAAAAACTATTTAATTTTACATCAGACTATTGTTTACTAATTTATGATGCAGATTTTGCAAAGGAAACATATAAATAAAAAAACTGAAAAAATCTGACCGAAGAATCGACCACAAATGCCTGTTTTGAAGATGCGTTCACTTTGACGTCATCAAAGCGACCATCTTGACTTTTCTGGTAGAGCTTGACCCAAAGGCATACTGTGGTAAGATTCAGTCTCCTAACTCAAGGGTAAGAAAACATTTATTTTGGCTTCACAGCCCTGGGCAGATCCCCAACATCCCAGGCCAGATAGGGTTAAGAACGGGTGTAACGCTAGTATATAAGGGGTCACGTCCAATTAATCGAGGCACTTTCTCGATGCCTTCGAGATGGATCGAGAAATTTCTCGGCTGAAACCGGGAGGGCAGAACCGGGACCCCTGACGACATCTCCCGGTTTGCTCCCGGTTCCATCTCGATCGAAACGTCCCGGTTTTCGAGATGGATACGAAATTGATCGGTAATCTCGAAAGGGGTCCCGGTTTCAATATGTCGGTGTTTTGTTGCCGTTAATTTAGCCTATCTTAACTTCTCAGGCGATTAGAGTGTTGCGCTGGTAACATATTTTGGGGCGCTCGTCGCCTACGTATATCGCGGCCAATATACTATTCAGAAAACGGAATTTTTAAGATGTTTTCAATGTTCTTCATCGTTCAATCGATATATATATGTCCTGATGTTTCGTGAACCCAATTGAACGAAAACTTCCATTTATCTATATATAAATTATGAATATGTAATTTAGTGAACTTCGCTCACATCGATAATTGATTGCTTATCTGACTAGTATCCGTCGCGGAATAAATGAAACACCAACTGGATATGATCTGAATAATAATGGTATGGAAGCATGCGTAAATTATATGTTCTATAATTTTGTTTTGAGAAAACATGAATCGTTTCAACCGAAAAATGAAATTTATATAATTTGGTAGTATTCTTTGCAGATTCTACTTTTTTTAAATTACTGTTTTGTGATATTCAAATAAAGAGATTATATCAACAACATTTATTACTGACATTAGCTTGCCTGGAAGTGGTTAGCGGAAATAGTGGCAATTGGAACTAGAGGTGTTGATAATTCACGCCACAGTCGGTCTGTGAAAACCCGTCGACTTGAAACAACAGCGAAGGGAGAGGGGTTAATTTTTTGAAAGAAAACTGAAACAGCATGCGCTGTTGGCGGGAGCTTGATAATATACTCACGTTCTATTTTTTATTGCTGATTTCATGTGTCTAGGAAATTAACCGAATAATGGAAGTGATTACCGCCCAATTCAGAGGGCAATCACGCTTTATACCAACGGTGACATACAGTTTATTATAAACGATACCGCATTTTGTTTGTTCGAAAACTTCGATCGAGCGTTTTTGTCTATATTCTCCGGTTTTTAGTGAATTACCAGACGCTCCTGTGATCTTCGTAGTCTCTTTATTTCTGAATACGAGGAAATCTCTGAGGATAAAGATATCCCATTCTGATCAACTATCAGAGGAACATATATAACTTTATCCTAGACTTGCATAATTTATTTAATTTCGCAGTTCCTGGGCGTATCTTTGATTCAAAGTCTAAAAAAATAGGGTCAGAATAACTGAATAATAATGAGTCAGGTTATACATTTTCAATTGGCGATGTTTCTTTCTCTCCATTCATACCGTTTAAATTGCGCTGTCTGAGCAAGTATGCGACTACAGATCTCTAGACGGAATAACAAAATAATATTAAAGGAATCATGTTCCGTCTAGTTCATTTAAATGCATATGTATTCGCCGAGATTAATCTCTCTGTCACAGAGTTTATATATACCAACCATACGTCTTCCGAATGCTTCAAACTTTCATTTTGATGGCATCTCGATTCCACTCTCGAAGCATGTCGAGTTATTTCGAGGAGGATCGAGATGGTCTTGCGCTTCGAGAGAAAACCGGGAGCAAACCGGGAGAACAATCGATAGAGATAAACCGGGACCCTTCAAGACGAGATATTTATCGGGTTTACTCGTTTATCGAGAAACCGTCTCGATCGATTGGACGTGACCCCTAAAAAAGGAGTACGGATGGTGGGTGAAATCATCATTGGAAATATGCATCGACTTGTTCAGGCCAGTCAGGAGCGAGAGGGATGAGGAATTCACATCCACTTAACCAGAATCCACAAAAATAGGTAAATTATAAAACCCTGGCTAGTACATAACTGCATGAGTAATCACAAGGTAGCGAAGGACACGTGTCGGATTTCATTTGGATCGATCTTTTAAACTCCATTCTTTTAAACATGTTCTTGTTCCCTTAATTTCAGCTAGTCAGTCCATCATTATCCGTCTTTGTACTAGTCGCGCTGTCCATGCTGGTATAGATGTAGGTACTGCATGCGTCAAGCAACGTAATTCAGTGATGATTAATGGAATCATAGTTAAATTTTAAACAAAAAATGTCTCCAGAAAACAGGTTAGCTTAGATTGACATTAATGACGATGGACCATGAACAGTTTGCGTTGATAATATACTAGACCATTTTGGTGTTGACATTAGCATACTCACACTTACCGGGTTGGTCTTTCCTGAGTAACTGGTTAACGGTGTTGATGAATCCACAAATGACTAGCGTATTTATTGAATTGCGTTTGGAGGAGCGTTGATATGCATCACTGACATAACTTCTGGGCCAAACTTGAAATGGACTAAAATAGAAAATTTAAAATTTTGGGGAAGACATATGTTGTTGCCATACCAATTTTGAAAACTTTAACATACCTTTCATGAAAATATTCATACTGAAAACCAAAATATTCAAAGATTTTTGGTTCTACTACAAAACTGATATGCAAATGAGCTTTGACGTCACTCGTCGAACTAAAGATAACTTGAAGAACTAAAGATAACTTAATCGATAAACAATGGCATATCGTCTTACAAAAATACATAGAATTCTGATTCTTTTGCACTCCATTAACAATATTTTTACAAATTACTGGATATCACATTTTTTTCCGTAGTCATCAATCACGTAGTTAAACTGGACAATTTACGATGTCGAGGCGATAGAGATTCTTAAATGGTTTATTCACATATCGCATGATTAATGTATTGGTACTGACATGTTATACTTGATTACACTCTAAATCACCTCAGTACTTTTATCAGGTGTAAAAAAGCTGGTTTTCTGAGAAGCATCTGAATATCCAGTTTAACAATTCCTGTTCCCGTTTCAAAAATGCAATTACTGTGCCTTGACGTCGCGAAGTTTTCCATCAACTATCGTTTGTTTAACATGAGAGTTTCGACAGAGGCTCAGTAAACGCGGGGACATCCGTGGACTTCTGTCCAAGTCCGTCATCTAACGTGGGAAATCCTCCATGTGTTTGATTTGTTCAATCCGATTAGATATATGAAAATGCTCGCCTATAATCGGATGACGGATCAAACTTGTGTTCGCGTGTGTGCACATTTCTGTACTTTGGACAATATTACTAGCTTGGTATCTATTAAATTATTCACGATCTGTTCCCTACATGGACAAATCTGGTGTGATGTGGGCCAGAGTGCTTTTTAGTGGAGGCTATTTCCGAGAGCAGATTGATCGTACATGCTGGACCGGAAATCCTAAATAGCTAACAAGAGTTGAGGGCTTCTGAACCGGAATGGATGCATTTTCCTGTCTGTAACATAGAACTAGACTCCATATTCTTGCATAAGCAGAGGGCCCACGAGACATAGGACTCACCTTAAGTTAAAAGAATGGGTTGTGGTGAGATTTAACCCCATAAGATTATTTCTATAAGAAAAGTACATGCGATTAGCAAGGCTATGATTAAACAAACATCATGTCTTGCTGAAAATCGTCACAAAATGTTGCAATTATTCGCTACTCTACCCAAGAAATTGATTTCACTGAACCATTCTTGTAAAATGTATTTGTGGTATTGTCAGTTCCATATGGCAAGGGAAAGGCAATCGGCCATAGCTGAGAAGGAACATTTTCCTTTTCTTAAAGTATTTTTCTCAATGTACAAACTTCCTCAACACGTTACAGGGTGTTATATGGATTATTCCGTTGGTGTTATAGACAGAAAATGTGTCAAAGACTGTGTTTTTTTCGGCGCGCGAGAAATCGTCTAACGCAGAGGTGATTACCTTTGATTTGGGCCTGAAATATTACAAAAATATTGTTGTTCCGAGATAAAATCGAAAGGCATTCATAGCTACATTGTTAATGCTGGTACAAAGCTCCTTCCTCAAAGAGAGATTTCCAAGTTTACCAAATCGTTTCCTCTAATAGCGTGTTAATTTCCCATTCACCTTCCATCAACCGATCAAGATGAAGATCTAGGTGACTACTACAATGGGATAAGCAGAGGCACACCTATAATTCTGCCACAGAAAATATCAACCATTACAGAGCCTGATCCATTATATACACCGAGTCAAAACGTTATGCCTGTATGCCAACGCGCCAACCACGATGAGATATCATCTACAGGACTGACTGTCACCTACTGGCGTGTTTGAACTTTTTGGTTGAACAAAGCATCGTTTAAAGTATTAATTTCAATACTACCATCACTGGTATAATATGTTATAAAACAACTTTGACAACTACAGCATATTATATGGCCAAGATTAATATATAACTAAGTATTCAGCTCCATTCAGCTAGAGAGGACCGAACAGGGGATAATTTTGAACAGCCAAATTCATAAGTAGAGGAGAGGGAAGAGCCTGAGAACAAAATATACCCACAAATCATCCACAACAAACCACCACTTCACATATCACTAACCATTGCGACCTGCTACCTATACTTTTCGTTAATTATTTACCACCCCCGGCACACACTATCCAGATTTTCTCTTTACATTCCACCATCTATCCACCACATCCTTAGTATTCCCCTTTTCTCATACATTCTCTACCATCATCCTCTACCATCAACTACGTCTCCATCACTACTCTTCACAGATTATCTGTCCACCACTCATTAGCAATTTTATCTTTCAATATGCATCACATATCATGGATAATTCAGCATTGCCATCACTAATGAATTCTTCATTGATCACTGGTACAGGTACATGAATGGCAAAAGCAGCTCTACTGTATAAATTACTTCAGTAAAAAGTTCCCCGTATGCCAACTGCACATACTTTTCCGATGGACGATGCCACGAATACACCACTTCATGCTTGTGATGACCGTTGTGTAATATTTTTCATCAAATTTAAAAAAAAAAAATACTTTAGCCAGTTTGGACGAGTTCTGCAATAAAGTCTGTGTTTTGTTGATTGAATCGACTATGATTTGGAAAAATCGGTTAAGACGATTACAGTTATGGCTTCAGCGTCGCATTTCGATTTAAATTGAAAGGATTTTCATTTGATCTACTAGATTGAGAGCGACACAGATTAAAATTGAGATAGGAAATTTTAATTCCAGGCAGTCCTAGAACGGTGAATATCTTTGTGTTTGAAAAAAAGTTGCCCACATGCAAACATGTACTATTTTTTACATCATCTTTCAGCAACCAGCGATATTATCCTGACCACGATCTCTGCTCAGCATGATCGAAGATCGATGGGTGTCTTCTGTTCTGCTTGTCTACTGTCTTACGAGAGCCTCAGTCAATAAGTTTCGTGAATTTGTTTGTTATGTAACCGATGGATACGTTATCTGTGATGGGTAAAACAAGAGAGTTTAAATTTGTTCCGGTTTCGTGAAAAGAATCAGGCATGAAATGCAAAACCTACTTGTTTGTGACCATTCTGTAATATTTATCATCCAATTGAAAAGAAACGTGATACTTTAGCTTGTTTGATTGAGCTCTGCAATAAAGTCTTTGTTTTGTTGATTGAATCGACTATGATTCTAAAAAACGGTTAAGACGATTACAGTTATGGCTTCAGCGTCGCATTTCAATTCAAATTGAAAGGATGAAATGAGATTTTCATTTGATCTACTAGACTTGAGAGCGACACAAATTAAAAATGAGACAGACAATTTTAATTCCAGGCAGTGTTAACACGGTGAATAGGTTTGTGTTTGAAAAAGGTGGCTCCCATGCAAACAGGTACTGTTGTTTACATCAACATTCAGCAAACAGCGATATTATCTTGACCACGATCTCTGCTCATCAAGATCGAAGTCTTCTTTTCGTTTTGTGTACTGTCTTACGAGAGCCTCAATCAATATGTTTCGTCAATTTGTTTGTTATGTAACCGGTGGATACGTTATCTGTATTGAGTAAAACAAAAGGGTTTGTTCCGGTTTCGTGAAAAGAATCAGACAAAAATGCAAAACCTACCTATTGAACAAGGTCTCCACTAGTTACACGATTATATAAGTTGACGATATATATTGACTGGCGTTCTCACGATTGTACAGTCTGCTATGGCATGCTACACGAGCAACCAGGGAACAGATGATGAACTTCTAGGATCAGTGTTGGATAGAACTGTTTAAATGATACGTACCTGGTGTTTTGTGAATTTGTTGTGCGAAAGTGTAGTGTTGTATTAGATGCGACTATAGAATCTAGAAACAGGGGGCATTTTTCTGCTGCTTTGAAATAAGATTGATTACACTGAACTTGTACACTAATCGGTAAAGTATATCAGTTATAGCTGAAAACTCCTTAATAGGTTCTTTCAAATATATAGCGGCAACCGATATAGAGTGAACTACACAAAAATGTCGACGTAGCCATCAAGTAAAATGGTTACACATGTTAAGTAACATTAGTAAAAATCCGCTCACATGAATACATATGTATAATTAGATTTACACAGGCACCGATTACGAATTGTACACGTGTACGATTTGAGATGTTTCTCACATTCCATCTACATTCGTGCCGTATTTAGAACACTTGGGAAAATTTAGGCCAAAATAGAACTAAACGAACAAGTTTATACAAAAACAATATGACACGAACAAATACCATCGAACATGTGCAACTTCTCCACTTCTATGACTGAACCAATATAAGTACACAGAACTATATCTTCTGGGATACTTGTTCGGCTTCCAAGGACAGCTATTATAAAATAGATGCTTCACTTTGAAGAGTGAAGATGTTCTTTAATAGCTCCACGGGATATGACAGAATATATCCTGTAAAAGCATTCTTCATCATCTAGAGAATGATGAAGTGTTTAACGAAAGAAGCCAAGAAGATCAAATTACGGCAAACCAACGTACTTGAGTCTATATCATCACTCATGTATGTATCACTGTAGAGCAATCCAACGATTCAAGGGATTCCGAAGCTGACTTTAGCAGAATGGCCAAGAAATACCCGATGGTATATGAGTTAGAAAATAAAATTGACGAAAATTCCATCATACTGAGAAGAAGTCACATGGCCCTACAGGGTGACATTCCTCCCAAAGACATTAAGGGATCATGAGTGGCTCAGCTATGCTTCTGTTCGTCTGATCATCATGACACACACACCAGAGCACCGGCTCAAGCGAAATTAGATATAAATATCGACGAATGCTAATAGCTCTAAAAACCAGTAGATTCGCTGACTATCTTCACATAATAAAAGAGAAAAGTAACTCCGAAAATACTACACTACAAAATATTTCCCTATGTATTATGTCATTTTCAAGGGTGAACATATTTACAACGCCCAGTCGTATTCATACAAATTTTATCGTGAGTACTATCTAAGACGTAAGCAGCGTATAGACCATACCATTTGGTGGAAACTGCAGTGAACATAATTTCAATTTCAATGATATTCTGATGTTTTGACCAAAGTGATCTTGACTTTTGAGCTACTCAATTATGGTATGTTACGTCTGCTTGACCCCATAATTATTCTGGGGAAATTTTAGAGAAATCGATCAATTTGTTGAAAAGTCGGGAGAAGGAGTGGAAGTAGAAGAAAGAGAACGTGCAGTCAATAGGCTTCGCCAGCTATAGCGGACGTAGTCCAATAGCTGCATCAGTGAAATATAAGACAATGGCGAATATTCTCAGTCACATATTTTATCACATTATGGAGGTTACCCGAGAGGGTTAGGGTTATGGTTTTCTGGATGAAAAGCAAGATTTGTCATACATTCCCTAACATTTTCATAAGAGTTGCACATAAAAGAAATGATGAACTATAAAATATTTCCAACTTTATATATAAATCTTTGGAAAGATCAGCGAAATGACGTTATCAAGACTCTCCATACATAATACATACCTGTGAAAGGTGCACATAGCTATGTAAATGTATTGAGCCGGTCATGCACATGCCTAAGGGCATGTATGTTAACGTTATTCACAAATTCAATGCATTTTAAAATCTAATAATGATTTCACAAGAACTTCACGAAGGAAGAAGAAATGGAAAAAATAAATCAGACACGTTTTTGGTTAATATAAATATAATATATTCTATGGAATGTCCGTTTTCTGATCTTAAATGCAACATAATATATAGCCACGAGCATCACTAACGGGTTCCAAGATTTGGGAATGACCTTGACCTTTGACCTAAAAATAACAATGAATGAATCATTTCTATGAATGAATGACACTTCAGTAACAAGATGGTTGGCCGTGTATTCAAGACACTATGTTAAATTCAGTTTTGTGATGTAACCTTTACCTTTGACTTATTGGCCTTGATATTAATATTGTGATTAATAGGGTGATTTTTCCAATATATTTTCTGTAAAAAAACCGAAGTAAATTGATCACTCAACTGTTCTTGAGATATCATGCTTACAAGAATTTGTTATGCACACACACAGGCAATGATTCTATATACCATGATCAGGGTCCAGGTGGGCGAATTAACTGGTTTCTTTGGCATTTATCGGCAAAAACTGTGAAGTTTTGAGAAGTTTGGTGGATAAAGCATAGGAAGGGATTTAACCTTGACCTAAAAGTAAATATTTCTCTTTAAGGTCACATGGAAAACACACCTGTAAAGTTTCGAGATAATTTTGCTGCAGTCAAGATACAGAACGGATAATTTAGATTCAGTTTCGCATGTTCTGAACTTGGCCTTTGACCTTATGAAGAATATCGATTCCATGAGAACTACATTGTTCCCGTGGAATATCTTGCAGGTCCATTATATACTTATAACGTCGGAAAACAGAGCATTGGTGTGACCAGTCCCCCGCCCAGGGGTCCATAATATGTCAGTCTCCTGGTCAATACAATTCGAAATGTGTATATATTGTATCTCTATTTCGCGTGGTTATCGGGTTATGAAAACATGGACGGACAGACGGACGGACAGACAGAAAGACCGGCTTTAATAGTAAAAATAAGAATAATACCAATATTAGAACCAATAAGAGGTTTCCAACCATTGACCTGAAACCCTAACAAGACATGTCTCCCCATACAGTATCTAGGAACACGAAAGAAAAAAAGCGAAGTTGAATGATTAATTGATATTGGGGTCGCAGTGACCATTGACCGCGGCCTAAATTTAGGTACGTGACACATCTTTTCCCCCTATTGCATCCCCTCACAAAACAATAGCGATTCCCCAAGACAGGAGAAAGAAAATCGAAGGGATTTAGCCATCAGTTGCTGACGTAGCTCAAATATCCATCAATAATACACTATACCACGATACCATGTATGTGTACATAACATGATATTTAATGTTTGATGTTTCAATCTTTGACCCTTTAATACATCCGAAACCATAAAACAGACACATTCTACAGGCAGTTGACAGTTTTGGTGACAGATAAATATAAACTGATTGGCCATGTTAAGAACCTTTAGGACTATCAAAGAATCACTTTTCAGTGCAAACCCTTGTTTCATATTATCATTCAACTGTTTCTAATCTGGCATTGTCATGGCAACGGATGTAAATTTTCGGCCTCGAATTAATCATTTATGGCATGGCCTAGCCATTTTTGCCGTCAAAATCCGTTACTTGAAAATCCGACGATTTTGATTGGTCGATGGCAGCCATATTTATTTACGGGCAATTCCATATGGTCCCGTTGCAGAGACCTCGACTCATCGATTATGTATGCGAAGTTTCACGTTGATCGGTTCAACGGTTCCGGAGGAGTAGATCTTTGAATGTTTTGACATAAAACCAATATGGCCGCCGGGGCTTGCCAATCGGTTTCATTTACGGGAGATGCATTACATCTCTGCCTCAATCACCATGTGAAGTTTCAACTTTATAGATAAAATAACGGCGTAACGTCTTGGAACCCCAATTACTCATCCTCGCTAACCAGAGAATCGATCGTTCTGAAGGATCGATACACTGGCTTGGTTAGTTACCAATACGAGTTGTGGATATCAGTAGATCTAGGGGTTTCCTCTAAATCAAGCCATTCAGTGGGCGCGCTAAGCTAGTTGACTAGGCTAATCCGCTGCGAGGTATGATATGTGACGGGTTTGAATTTCATCGCAGGTCAAACAGCTTTGGTGTCAAGCTGAAATATCAGGCTTGGGATATCGACAATGCTAATTCAAAACAAGCGTGTGGCTGAAATGTACGAGATTGTATAATAGAGTTATCGACTCCCGAACTCATTCGAATCACCAAAAATGTCCAGGTACACCCTCTGCGATGGGTTTAGGATTTATCTGGACTAGTGAAGATGCAATTAATCAGCAGGTGGGATCATGTTGTGAAACCCATATAGCACAGACAAGAGTAGATTAAATGCATCCCTGCTATGGACGTCTAACACCTGGGTCTACATTTAGAATAAATCGTTTGTAATGGGCCTCAACAGAGTCGGCCGGCGTGAGACTGAAGCATTACCAACGGAATGCCAAGACTATTAACTCGTATTGACAGCAAATACAGGGATCCGTAACGCATTGAATGACCGCCTCTCTATTTAAAGAAACCGTTCCATTGATCTTGTGTTGTTAATTGGGAACTCCAAAGCCAAATCGCTCCATCATGTCTATCACGCCTCAATCTAGACGAGGTCATCTTACAAACGACGGTGTTCTATGTTATAATTGACCAATAATTATCTCTTTTGGTTGAAGACAATGTCAATTGGAGAACCAAACTTGCGCAATTCAGCCAATCCTGTTCTCATTAAAAGGATTGATCTTGAAACAAGTGCGTGTATTCGTAAAAACATCTACCAGGTTTTATTGGTATCTCAATACCACATATGCGCCTTCAACATATTATTATATATTATACTCTCCTCCTCGGCACCCGGACAAGGTCATATCGAAGCCTTAACCAAACGATCTGGGTATAAAATCGGACATCAACGTCAAACTAAGGGGTCAATTTTTGAAGCTGTTACCTCTATGTTGTCTTCGGGATCTTACAGGCAGAAAGAAATTAATACCAGACATTCGCCCGACCGACTATAATGTGGATACATGGATGAAAGCGGCATCGGAAGAAAACAGAAAAGAAAAAAATAAGTTCCATTTCAGCGTCGCGGTTGAAAAGAGATAAGACACAAAACTAGAATTTTCGAGTGACAAAGATAAAAAAAGTTTTAGCAACTGGACCTGTGTGGATACAATCAGGTTGTTTGAACATAAAACCCTGTTTATCATCACCATACGGTCCACAAGGAAAACATGCCGCGGCTTTATTATTTTCATGCAGTTGAGATAGCTGTGTCATATCGAAGACTTAGCCAAACGGTGTTTGGTAAATCGGGCATCAATGTCGAGCTATAAGACAAGTATTGAAGCGGATACATCTATGTTGTCATCCCGAAGTTAGAGACATAATAAAATTAAAAAACTTTCTCGACCGACTATAGAGTTTGTCTACAGCGGTGAATTTGAGAGCGGAAAAAAATTAGAAAAGATAAAATGAATTCCATTGTATAGTGTCGGGGGGGGGGGGACGTATGACAGACAATTATAATGCAACTTCCGAGTGTCTTAGCTAAACAGTTTCCACAACTGGTTCTGTGGAAATACCGTTAGATTGCTTGAAAATAATATTGTGTTCATCATCACCGCACGAGCCACAGAAAAAAAACATACCCAGGTCCTATTATGTTCATGCAACCTCTGTGTTCTGCAACCTATGTTCGCTCCATGGTCCAGCTTAAAGGCCGATCTTGACCTCTACATGTGATGCACATATACCGTTCATGTACGTCTAACTCTTCCATCTGCAGCACAACCCATCTTAGATTAGAATTGTTAATATGAATTATGAGAAAAAAGCTCTTGAACTAAATGATACTCTTGAACCAGACAAACAACAGACTGAAGAGTGACCCGATGTGTCAATGCATGTACATTTATAATTTTCAAGAAATCTGCGCTTGAAAAACTGATAAAACTTCACCAGAAATTGAGTAATTTTCAAATCGTGTCTGGGTCGTGTCGTAACCTGCACGTTTTATACGATACTAGATTCTTCGCTTGAATAAGAATGGGTTACCTTGACATAATAGATAATTGATCGTTGAAGAACATCACTATTCCCTGTGGATTTGTTTCTCCCTTGGCATAATGACAAAGTCACATCGAATGGCTAGCCGTCCAAACTTGATAAAGCGGACGTCAATGTCGAGCTAAGGGGGCAATTATCAGAGCTTTTACCTCCATGTTGTCGACAAGGACTTAGAGATGGAATGGAATTAAGTCCAAAGCTTTGTGTCTGTATACCTCTATTCGCGCAAACCAGCAGAGAAGAGAAGAAGGAAAGGGAATATCCATTTCCGTGTCATTTGGAAGAAGGGGTGGGACAGAAACAGACAGGGCGAGCTGAGAGGCAATTGTACAAGTTACCTCTATGTTATCGGAACTTAGTGACAGAACGGAATTAAGCCCAAAGCTTCATCCGTCAGATTGAGTCTACATATTCCGATAAAATCAGCCAGCGGAGAAGGGAAAAGAGAGAAAAAATCCATTCCCCTCTTCGTGTAGAGATGACGAAAAACAGGAAAATGAAGAGGAATTTCGCTGAAACATTCGGCTCAATTTCAGCGAATTTGCTCATCAGCAATAACATTAGTGCGGTCAAAATTAAAACCGTTTTCAACACCAACGTTTACCGACAAAAAGTTTTTATTGTTTATTATTCTCATGTAAATGCTGTTTTTTCCGTCTGCGGTCATTTGGTTCAGCTGAAGTTAGCGGTTATCGCTATTTGTTGAGTTGAGATACAAATTCTAATCTCTATGGTTTGTGGACTCCCCGAGAAAATATATTTTCCAATATATTTCTCGGGGAGTGCAAGCTGTTGAATATTTAGGAGGACAAGCCGCATCAATATATTCCTTCATTTTGGGGAGAAACAAATGGAATGGCTAAAAATGTAAAGCGTTCATTCAGGATAATTTAGGCAAAATAGAATTATTTCTGCTCAAAACACTAAAGAGGAACTAAATAAAGATAAACGAATAGATGTGATTTGGATTTTATACATCATCCTACATATTGAGCCCATTCAGGTATATTGGCATAATACTAGATGCAAAGGTGAAGGGTCCCCAGAGGTAACCAATCAGATTATGTGATTGTCACTTCTTGTTTTTCGAGTTTAGCCCAGTTGACCAATCAACTGACCGGAGTATATCACTTCCTACTGTGCAAGCCTTCCATGCAATCAACACCACAAACATTTATTGTAGAAACTTCCTCCCAACGCCTCCATTCTCCGTTTCTCAAACGATGTGACAAAATATCGTAAATTGCAACATCTCTGGTGCTACGTTTTGTAACTTGTGTCCTATTCCGCTTAACCCGGGGAGAGCCCGTTAAACGCCATGTGCTTAAATCTATGGACTGCAGATCTATAGATGATCTGTTACGTAGGCATAAATTATAAGAAGAATGGAAATAAAGAAATCAATAACAGAACTACAGTGACTTATTGTATACAAGCGACATACTGGACATTCAGTAGTCAGCCAGAGCGCAGTAATAAAATCGGCGTCCATATAATCCTAGTGCCTTGTTCACGAGACACGTATAGTACCCGAACACCAAGAGGCATAATCTTAATGCAAGCAGAAGATCAGTATTTCTAATGCAAAGGAATCTCCAAATTATTTTCCAGAGTATTATGTCAGTGAATCTTCGATTGTGTGCATGCCTATGATAACACCATGCATATATTGTATTATGCCACCCCTAGTCCCAGATTTAAGCATATATCATGTTTCTTACGATCGTATTAGTCACAATGGTGTGATATTTATTTTTTAAAAATGCTAAACTTAGAGTGAAGGCGGTTTGTGGTATATATTCGTGTCGGACTAGAAGAAATTCGGAATGTGCGGTGGGGCGGGACTGTTACTCCCTGGCTTTATCTTAAAAATAATAGACTAATTTTATGAAATTTGCCTTGCCACACTTCCTTTTAGAATCCTAGCAGTAAACAAGGGAGAATTTTATATCTGCCTCTTCCTCCCATCATTTAACCCAACACGGTACTCTTTTATTTGATGCTGGCAAACAAGCTGAAGACATTGCCATGCAGACCTCACGATAGTTGATATTGCAGATATTAAATACTATTGAAAATTTGATCGTGTGGTTAGCTTGTCGAACACCGAAATGACCAAAATTCAATCATTAGACTGTCGACATTTGGAATTCGAAACTGAATGGGCCAGTTTACGTTGCTATGTGACGTTGTAGCCGAATATGTGCAATGACGTAATTTATGGCCTGTAGGCAAGAACAACCGATCGCTCTTTGTAATCATGTAAATTTACCAGGTTTAGAGACATGGAAAGATAAATAACGATAACTCTCCTTTAGAGGATGAAAGACAAGGCTCCGTTTAACGAATCGTATAAAACAAAACGCCACAGACAAAGTTATTTCTTGACTAGAATAATTAACGGGCGCCCGGTGTGAAGCCCGACGTCACTGCACTTTCAAAATAACTCTAATTTTTCTAAAATTTATGCACATAATATTTTCTGGATGCTATACGAAATTTCTATGGTGAGAGGATTCTGCTCTTGAATAACTGCGAAAACGTTTTGGCTATACTGTGTTTTGCTGTACTGTCGTTTGTGCACGTTAGTGACATCAAAAGTTAACTCCCCTTAAACAAGAATAAGTTATTGTGTTTAAATTTGTTTACCGTGTTTAAATGCGGAAAAGTTTCGATATAGAAAGATCCATGCACACCCGAATGCATTTTCTGAAATAGAATACTATTTGACTCGGATTAGGGCGTAATTCTTCAACAGGGAAGTTGAGAAACTAGGTCACATTATAGTCCATATACAATGGACATAATAAATCTACAAGACTGATTTGACGTGAGATTTAATAACCGGATATGTCTGCATTGTGCGTATTGTTGAAAACTCACGATCAGTTTCGGTAATCTGATATATTCATACAGGTACCGAAACCAGGTGCCATTGAACAAATAAGATATTATGCAGGCCTGGTTAATATCGCGATCTTCCGCCTACAGTGGAGAACCTTTGTTCGCAATGTTCAATGTGTTACCGAACAGATAAAATATTGAGATGTAATTTACGCAGATAGAAAGCACAGATTTGTCGGTGGAGATAATCTTCGAATTTATGTACCAGTAACAAAGGCATGGCAATAGTGACATTGCCTCGATCATATATGGAAAATTCTCACCATCAATATCCCCATTACTTGCAACTGTTGGCCAAAATCAATTATGTAAACGATCACTGGATGAAGTTGCATTTGTACCGGCGCTGAGACGCGTGACGAATCACACCATTATATTTACGTTTGTCAACTCAATCTCGCTAGTCTCACGATCTTTCTTCTATGACCGGATTGCCGTGTTTGTAATTCATCAATAGGTGACACAGTATCTTTTTCAACGCGCGTGAAATTATACATGTGTTGAAAGTTGTCCGTAATCGATATACATGAAGGATCAATGCGCTATAATTATAATTATAATGGAATAAATGGAATAAAATAACAACAGTATACAATAATTCTTTAATGCATCAATTGACAGTCCCTAAATAATCATTTGGATTCAGAGAAAAGTTGGACTTCAAATTTAAATAATGTGCACATAATTCCCCAAAATTACGCAGATTCTCAAAATCTCGCCCAAACAGTCATGTGACCAGGGTAAATGTTTGCGCCACGCATTATAAAAATCGTCTTTCTGCAGCATTTTCTTTCAACTTCCGTGTAACCCGAAAATGACCGTATCGTGTATAACACACGTACAGGTATATCTAATATGGCCACCGGACATCTATAACAATATTTAGTGTATATGGATTAATCTCATTCGTACAAGTACCTGTATCAGGCACGAATAAGTTCACTGATATATGCTCGCATTTCCCTACGATCGTAATCAGATAACAATGCACAACGTCGCCTTATCATTAATCATCAAAATGAGTTTAACTGCGACAATATCAAGCATATTTAAACTCCTGTTCCAATTGTATATTAATCTCTGCAAAGTATTGAGCGCTCAAGAGCACTTGGCTTTTAGACAGCACTAAAGAGCATACACTGAACACACAAGTTCTCGTGATAACATACTATGAAATTTGAGGTCTTTAAGACGACAGGGCTTGTGCGCGTGTGATCTTTAAGATGTTGTAACCCGAAGTCGTCTCAAGACACAGGGATGGTCTTCATAAAACCTAAACAATAATAGTTTCCAAGGTCCGGCTTCTGGGATTTCTCGAAGTCTTGACAACCTCTTTAAATGAGAGAGGATACACGAAAACCGAAGTTCATGTCTGTTGGATATTAAGCCGATTTATTGTAAATTCATTCCACCTAACTTAGGAATGACCGGCATCATTTGGCAGGCAGACTAGCACAACCTCATCAACATCAGACTATTCTGTAAACAGTCATTTTCGGAACTGGAGATAGCAATAACTATTTATCGGAGACATGAGCCTCTGTGAGACCTGACGGTTTAGCCATCAGGGAGACCTGGTGTTACTAGTCTGACTATATGTGCCGTTCATTCCGTTATATACAAAGCTAGACGTTACAATGTCAATTTAACCCGGCATAAATGTCCTTACGAATTCGGTACAATTATGACTAGCAAATCACAAAACTGTCGCATTGTATAAATTCATTCGTCAAAACCAAGGTTAAATCATTACACTTACATAAACGGTTTCTATGTTATCTGTATAAATCTGAACTTACATAACTGATTCTCACAAATAGTTGTGTTTGCAATAACCGACCTGAAGGGTCATGGAATAGTATTTCGGAAATAGTTTTGTCAAAACACATCACAATATGCACACAGATTTATATAAAATTGGTAAATGAAAAGTCGAATTTATGCATTTATATGGTGGTCAAGAATCGACATCTTATTTATATGGTGGCCCAGAATCGATATTTCACAATACGTATCCCCATTTTCACATTGATCAGGGCAAGGCTGACATGTTCGGAAACCATGATGAAACTATTCCTCGACCCAAAATCAGTATCGTTCTATAACTGACAGCAAACTGAAGATGCATTATACCTATCTCTAACATCTACATGTTCATAGTATAATGCTGAAGAACCATATGAGTAGTCGGTCGCTATATAGAAACTTGAAATTTGAATCACAGAAATAGCAAGTTAGTATGGCGTTTACGATCTATGACCGGAGTGCAATGTTTGTATTTCATCAAAAGGTGACACAGTATCTTGTTCGACTTGCACTTGGAATTATACCTGTGCTGAAATTTGTCAGCAATCGATATACATGAAGGCTCAATGCGCGATAATTATAATTGCACGATAACAATTGCACAAAATAACCACGGTATACAATAACTCTTCATGCGTCAATAGACAGTCCCTAAATGATCATTTGGGTTCAGAGAAAATTTGGACTTCAAATTTAAATAATACTCACATGAATCCCCAAAATTACACAGTTTCTAAAAATCTCACCAACACAATCCTGTGACCAGGGCAAATGTTTGACTGTCTATTATGCGCCACGCATTATAAATATCCTGTAAGATTTTCTTTCAACTTCCGTGTAGCCCGAATATGATGGCAACGTGTATAACAGACGTACAGGTATATCTAATACGTTCACCGACATAACCGCCTCGTCGAATCTACAGCAATATTTAGTATACCTGGATTAGTCTCATTCATACCTGCATCAGGTGCGTACAATTTCACTGATATATGCTCGCCTTTCCCTACGATCGTAATCAGATAACATGGCGAAACATCGCCTCATCATTAATCGGCAAAAGGAGTTTAATTGCAACAATATTAAGGACCTATAGACCCATTTTCCAAGTGTATGTTTATCTCCGTAAAGTATTGGGCGCTCAAGAGTACTTGATTATTAGACAGCACTGAAGAGCAAACACTGAACACACGAGTTCTCGTAATAATATACGTGTCCCCAATTTTACAATATAGAAGAGCGCAAGGCGGACATGTTCTGGAATCACGATTAAACTGTTCGTCGATGAATCATTATCGTTCAATATATGACAGCAAACTAGGGATGCACTCTAATGATAGCTGAAATGTCAATAATATAATACTTAACAAACATATGAGTAGTCGTTTGCTATATAGAAACTTGAAAGTTGAATAGCAGAAATGGCACGTTAGTATAATATAGGATGAAAGTGTCTCCGAAAATATTGGCGAAATTCATGTTCATGTCATCACCAGAAATTCCTGACGATGACATATGTCGAAATATTGATCTACAAAATGATTTTCGCTAATATTTTCGGAGTCACTTTCCTTCTATATTATAGTAATATTGATTTACAAAATACTTCTCGCTAATATTTTCGGGGTCACATTCCTCCTGTATTATGCCAAGTTAATCAGAGGATCCCAACTCGCAGGTTAGTATGGCGCTTAACCACAGAAATGGCAATTGGTGAAACATTTAGCCAGAAAAATACAAACACAGAGATGTTAATAACTCAATAATATACACGTAAAGATAGCAACGAAGAATTATAGCGTATCGCATAGGTTGAATGACGAGCGGTAGACATATAGAAGGACTTACCTTTCAGTGATGGTGTCTAACATAAATCCCAGTGAAGCTGCAAATGTGGTTATGCGATTATAAATGTTTGACGGTTGAGACGGACTTATATATGGTTATCATCAAAACGTTCCAATAACTACACCGCTACGCAGTATACTCCTCCGTGTGCCTCTGAATTCCGTGTTAAATGTATCATGAAATGCAGAAACTTTATATTGTATAGAGTTTCTTCCTGCCACACCGTACTAATCCCTTTAACTTGGTTAAGGTGCGGTCAGATAAGCTACCTGTAGGGCCCTCAACGATCACCTGGGATTCTCATCGGTAAACTCTTCATAATCGCCCCGCAACCTAGGTAAATAGCCCGTTTATCTTCGCTCGGTCTGGCGTGAATGTGGCTTTTTAGACCTGTGTTCACCCGTGTTATCGAGTAGATGCACAAGGTAGGAAACTGCTGGAGCGCTTTGCTAACCGCAGCAGCAGTGAAACTAAATATTTAGACAATAGTTGAACCAATGGCTTCGATCTGTTCAGATCAATACTATCCGACGTGTGTAGTACCGGTAGATATCAGCAATAACGCGGCGCGCTTGAGTTGGCCCAGTGAAGAGCTCTTCAGTGGTATTGAAAGCTGTCGATGAAGGACGTGTGTATACGCCGACGGGTCGACTTGCCTACATTGTAAAAGTAGCCGCCTCTGTCCTACCTCGACTGAAGCGCTGTAGATTATTGGAGGAGATTGATTAATTCCGACGTCGCTTGGAAAGGCCCCGGATATTCACCAGCTTCCCGCTAGGAACTAGAAACTCTTGCTAACGGCCCGTAGAGCGCTTTCAGGTGGAGACATCCGAAATCCTATTAAGTTGAAAGCATAGTAGATGGACTTATAACAATTTCAGATCTGCGACGCTGTAATATACATTTAGCAAATGTTTATGATTGACTCGAACACATTTACAAGTAACTTAACCGCCAAGATTTATTATCTTTAATATTTTTTCCTCATCTAGCGAACCGCCGAAGTGCTTAAATACGTCTGTTAGTTCCCTGTCCAAACATCTCTGTTATTTTAGGGGAATATAAATACTTTTCAACCGATATACTTGAATGTCGAAGCAATTGTGGCCCTAACAACATTGCATGTTACAAAACGAGCGATGCGAAACAAGCAATTTTGCTGTTCTTTGCTGTACTGTACTCGTACAATACAAGCCTAGAAGGTAGACGTAATATGACACCCTATCACCTTGAATACACCTTGACAAAGTACTTATCATTTTAGACTAGACATATACTGTGCGTAACAGAAGTACGAATTTATACAGTTGAATAAACCTAACAACGAAAGAATAAATAAACCAGACATCTATGGTAAACAAACATGCCTGAGAGGGATTTTCTTCTCTCGTTGTCTTTTATTCGTGAACATTTGTAGGTTTGTTTTGAGCCACTCGCTAAATTGATTAGCTGTACTTAGACAAATGCCACGGGGGAACGAACGTACGGGATGTACCACTCGTATATTTCGACTCGACCCATGACGGGGGTTGAAAATTTAACAAAAAAACATAATATATGTGCATCCGAAATTATATGTGAAAATACATGGTTGTGGAAATATATTTTGTATTTAGCTATTCTTCTAAGTATTGAATTCCTGAAACATGCTCATCCTGGCCACAAGTAATCGTCCAACTGTGGAATATAATTTGAACTTGTCTAAAATCGAGCAGATATGTATGAAGAAATAATTCCATGCTAGCGTAATCCGGCTACCGCTCAATATCTAACTCCTTTTTCGGAATAGAAAACTTATTCTGTCCTGACTCCGAGGATAGCATTTTCACTATTAATTCAAATGAATTCGCTGGAATGTTATCCATGAATTGGTTTTCATGGCATAGCGTCATCATCTCAGCTATTTGATTCGATAATCAACCAAGAGTATATGACTCCTTCGAAGAAAGGCATACGACTTGTATGAAGAGAGCCCATGGGCCATCGGATCACACACAACCTCTTTGTTATACAGGAATACCTTTTTAGCTAGTTTAGTACACCTGTTGAGCTCCACAAAAGAAGCGACCACGGCAAGTCAGAAAGAAACTGTGCTGACGTTATCGTTTTTTTTATGAAGGGAGTGCTTATAGTCAGGAAAGGTGAAAATTTACGAGGAAAAGCAATCGCAAATCGCACACAGTCCGAGGACTGATTTACGAATCACGAACATTTTAGATGAAATCGGATTGCATTGTTAATCAGTAAACACCTTAAAACCGATTGGCTATTCCATTGTGTCCATTCTGAGGAAATCAGTGTGTTATTGACTCTACACGGGCTTCCTTCGAAGCATTTGGGAATCGATACATCTGGGGATTCTCCGGACAAAAAGCATCTGGGAATCGATACATCTGGGGATTCTCAGGACGGAACATGTCTGCTAAATGCCCTCTGTCTCTTACAAAACATCGGCGGTGTCGTGTCCATATATCGGAGTAATGATAATGATAAGACAGAATGAAATTAAATTATATATTTTTACTCGCATGTCAACCGTGGGAAAGGTTGAATACAGGTGTGAACGATCGTACATAAAAGCTGAGGAGGCGATTTTAGAGCGAGAGAATGAACTTCCCGCGGAGATCCTACCCAAACACGTTTTCGTACAATGAAACCGCCTGAGCTAGGCTTTAAAGTAGTACGTGTACATGGTAGACCAGAAGGGATTTGGTTCCCGCGGACGGCTGGTCCATTCAGTATGTGCCAGTTAAAACTGACTTGGTATATTCGCAGTTGTAGATGTCAACAAATTGGAATTGACAGTTAATATAATTGAACAATTTAT